>JAOXJP010267763.1:0-20429 GCA_025762735.1 Platanus orientalis | reverse complement strand
TGTACAAGGGAGGGGTATTTTGGCTAAATATGGTCAAATTTTGTTTTTTTATTATAAATAGGTCATAAAGACCTCTTGTACGGCTAGTTGAAGAAAATTGATGAATAAAAATTGTTTTTGAAGCCTACAATTGGTTATCTCCTCCAACTCTCACAATTTGTGTGAGTTCTCTCTCTTTCTTGATTTCTTCATCACTATCTTCTCTAATCTCCATCATCTTTACATCTTCTTTCTTTTTTTCAAAAGAATCTCTATAGTAATCTCTTCTTATATTGTGTTCTATATCACCTTGCTTATTGTTTACTTGGCTTTTTATATTTTTCTAAAGTTGTCATTCCTAGTCTTTTGCTAAGCCTTATACAAGACCTCTTAACTCTAATGGCTGTTTGAACTTTATCATTTCATCATTAAGTTTCTTTAGATAAGTTCCTTTTCTCTCTAGACTCCCAAGTATTTTTTTCATTAATATCTTTATCAACATGGAATTATTTTCTTCTTCCAAATAACATGCTTATTTCTTTATCAATTTATCTTGGGAAATTAATATTTTGTTTCATTCTTCCATCGCTTAACACAAACATCTAAGATCACTAACATATGTTGTATGGTTAGGTGCTCTTTGGGATATTTGGCAGTCCTTACATATTGCCATTCAATCATCCTACTAAGAAGTCTATCTAGCTCCACTTTGATCCACTTTTAAAGTTCCGTAATGTTTTCTCTTTTTGAAGTACATGTTTGCTATTCCAAAATCATTTCTTTTTTCAAATCCATATCCTCAAACTCTCTTGCTTCCTCTACTATTTTTCTCCACATGTCCATGTAAATCTCCTCTTATAAATACTCTCTTAGGGATTCCTTGAATGATTACCATCCATGTTTTCCCAAATTATTTTTTAATGTTTTGATCTAATCCCACTTAAGGTACATATGCACTAGTGATTTGAATTATTTATTTTCTTGAAACAAGTTTAATTGATATTATCCTATCACCTATTCTCTTAACATGTACAGTAGGGCTGTCAATCAGGGTGGGTTGAGCAAGGACGAGTTCAGCCCAAACTTAGTTACATGAGCTTGAACTCAGTCTAAGTCCAAACTTGGCTTGAGGTAGTTAGCAACTCGGCCCATTTTAAAATCATGGGCTTCGGGCCGCCCAAACTTAAATCTCCTTTTTAAATTTGGGGTGATAATGGGCCCATAATTACCCCTAATTAATTTGAAGATATGCCTAATTAGTTAAATTTGGGTTGATAATGGACCCAGAGTGCCCTATACTTATTGGGATAAGCTATACCAATTTCAGGCCTAGCCAAGCTATATTTTAAACATGTTTTGGGCTGATTGGACCAAGTTTGAAAACTGAGCCCAATCCAAAGATAGCTTGGCCCAGCCCGTCTATTTTTCGGGCTGGACATGTCAGGCTTTGGGCCAGCCTGGCCCTATTGACACCCTTAATCTACAGTTTCATCCTTCAAATGTTTATGTTTACCATTCCTACCTCATTTCTTATATCGTCTTCCCTTGTGTATGGAAGTATGTAGATATCAATCTTCTTAGCTTTTATCCCTTTCTACAATCTATATACTCTCTTGTAGATGTTGTATATTGACTTTCCTTCTTTTCATTGTATCTACCACCTCTGTAATCTTACCTATCAAGGTTCCTATGTTCGAGCCCTACTCTTTTAGACTAGCTTCTTTACCCACACTCGTCCATAGTCAAGGAACCTTTACCTAATCATACTCTCTTTTAGACATTGTATATTGATTTTCCTTTTCATTGTATTTACCACCTCTGTATTATTACCTATCAAGGTTCTTATGTTCAAGCCCTACTCTTTTGGATTGGCTTCTTTATCCGCCTTTGTCCATAGTCAGGGAACCTTTACTTAATTTTCACCACATTCGGGTGTTGATGTAGCACATCGTTTTCAAGGATGCCCTCTCTTAATTTTGCCAAATTTTCATTGCATGTGGATGATAATGTAGTGCTTTTTTTTTAATAAGAGAAAGCCATAGCATAAGGTCTAAACAATGAGTCTTCAGGATTTCATGTTTAAACGGTTTGGCTAAGGTGTTAGGCCAGCTGTCAACCTGACATAATCCTCCTCTTTTATCCGAGCATGGGATTGGCAGTGCAAAAAACACTAATGGAATTCATATCTTGATTAATTATATTCATGTTGAGCATATGATTAGTATGTTTGGATGTTTCCTGCTTGTTCAAAACAGTGAAGAATTAATCAGTGGCTATATTCATGCCAAGGGATCTTTGAAATATAAGTAAGCTTTTTTCTTTTCTTTTTTTCATTTCTCTTAGGCCAATCATTAAGCACATCTTGTGGCTGAGTGGTGAAATCCGCGTTACTATGGATACCGGGGTTTGAATCCTAGTAGCCACTCCTTTATTTTTTGTTTATATAGGATAACTTTGTAATCCTTTTATAGTTAATGACACATTGGAATGTGCTAACCTATAGTTGTGGTCAAGGTTCAAAATATTGTTATCGCGACTCATATCGCGGACCCGAGATATGGGTACGTCTCGCATATCGCAGCTTATCGCGGAGATACGGCGTTAGAAACCGAGAGACAGGTGAGATACGAGTCAAATGAAGGAATTTTGATTTGAAACTTTAGGATTTTATAGAATAATCACTAATTCGTACTTAGGAATCATTAAATATAGGAAACAACCATCTATGATGGTTGAAAGAACCATCATATACATGACATACGTTGTCGCCTATGGAATCTATGGAAACACTATGTAAACCTTAGAATTTTTTAATGCAATCTTAGGAAATGTTATAATAAACAATATTAAATACTTATAAACCATTATACTTCATTACACACTTGGGTATTAATAGTTGAGAATCGGTGCCCTTGTGACACTTGTTATCGCACTTGTGTAGAATTTAAGTGTTAAGACGTTGATAAATAAGTAAATAACACTAGTAGGCTTACATAAGTGTAAGTGTGTAACATAACTACATAAGTAGATAACATGGTTCAAATTTCAAAATGACTACATGACCTAAGTACATGTTTGATACCTTCTTTAATGTAATCTTTTATTTTTTTTAAATTTTTGTAAAAAATAAAAAAATACAAAAAACATAATAGAATTAAGATAAACATACTTTGTATGTTTTAATATGTTCAAATATGCTTTCTAAATTTTTTCTTATTTTTTAGCATTTTTCGGAATTGTTTTTAAATTTTAATTATTAAATAAATACAGAAATATTTTATTTTTCGAAATCTACCAAATTAATAAATTATGTGCAAAATGAGATGAAGTATTACATATAAAATAATTAGACCAAACATTGCTCATTTCATATGATTTTTTGATTTTTTCGAAAAAAATAAAAAAAAAATTTTCCCGAAAATTATTATTTTTCCATGAATGTGTAGATCTATCACAAATGTATAACATATAAAAAATTTACAAGGATTAAAGAAGAAATAGAGAGATTACCAAAATTTTTGTAGAGATTTGGGGTTTCAGGTTCGATCATTCGATTCGGCTCAAATCTGCCTTCTCAAATGAATTTGACTCAAGTGGAGTCTTAGATTTAGGCAATGGAAGCTAAATTAAGCAAAAAATTACAACAAAAATGGATTTTTTGAAGAATTTAAGGGCTTGCGATACGGGTTGCTTTCGGTTGCGAGACGCGAGACACCTTGTCTCGCATCTCTCTCCTTGATTTTAAAGGAAAAAAGGGGAAACCAGAACATTTAGGCACATGTACTGCGAGACACGTGTGTATTGCATGATACGTCTCGCGATAAATGGGTCAAGGGTCAATATCTCGTAGTATATAGCTGTTTCGTATCGTGGGCATGCGATACCAATACGTATCGCGCGAGATTTTGAACCATGATGGTCAGACCAGCAAGAGAAGAAAATTTTTCATAAAAAATGTGTTTATTCCTCTCATTCCAGATCCTTAAGAGAAAAAGGAAAAAACCACGAAACATTGAACCGGCAAAGGAGAAGATGGTGAATCATATCTTCATTCATTGTCCTTGACCATCATGGTCTAGGGTGATATTAGAAAGGACAATCGGTCTCCAAATTATAGGGGAACGACTTGGTTGTGGAGTTAATCAAATCAAGGTAAAAAGATTTAGTAGTAAAGGTACCCTTCTTATTTTGACTCCACACCCAATAGTCGCTCACATTCGGGTCGGGATCGGTCTGACACCATTAAGCCTTCTCAAAAGCCTCTTCAACTCTTCAAGATCCCAATCATTCAAATTCCTCAACCTCGGAAACCAATTGCCCCCATCCAAGAAATCAAAATTATCCGCAATATTCCTAGCTTTATTCAAAGCTAAATTATAGATCACGCTAAACTCTTGCTTGAGAGGAACATACCCACACCATAAATCCTCCTAAAAATGAATGACTTATTTGTCCCAAGTTTAAAACGAAAAAAACTTCTGAAAATCAGACTTTCCTATGAGAATAGACTTCCAAATATTGCCACTGAAACCTTCTCGAACCTCTTTAGGATCACACTCCAAGAGGAGGCCATAACAAGCCATGACCACTTTCCTCCACAAACTCTCCCTATCCTCACCAAATCTCCACAACCCACTTTACCCAAAAATGCCTTAGTATGATTCCTAATTTTTCTAGTCCTCAAATCCCCTTCTTGGATCAGGTGACACCAACTTCTAATCAACCAAATGATAATTCCTACGATTCGACGAATCATTCCACAAAAAAAATCTGAGAGCAAGAGGCAATGGAAGCATGAATAGTAAACAAGGAGAGGAAATGGCTCGGGGTACTGGCGAGAAAGATTTTAATCAAAACTATTCTCCCCCTTTTGAACAACAACGGAGCTTTCAATGAGTCTAGTCTTTTAATGATTCTCTCCACAACCTGCTCCCATATTGAACTAGATTTGACCTTTGCCTCTAAAGCAATCCAAGATAAGATGCCAAAAGACTACCAAATTTGCAACCTAAAATAGAAGTTAAACTTTGAATATTCAAAACCTCTTCAACTTAAAAAATTTCACTCTTAGTCAAATTAATTTTCAACCCCTAGACTGTTTAAAAACATCTCAAATACACCTTAAGTCACCTCTACTCAATGGTAGATTCACGTGGACCAATGGGCGAGAATCCCCTATCTTATGTCGGTTGGGTATATATATATTTTTGGTTTTGATGGATTGGGAAGATCGGTATCCACATTTCTTCAAGAAGTGCATTTGAGATTTACTTTTGATCATTGGCCTATTATGCTTAATACAAAGATGGTGGGTTATGGACCAAAGTCATTATGCTTTGAGAATATGTGGCTTTTCATCCATCCTTCAAATATAATGCGGAGACTTGGTGGAAAGACTGTAGAGTCGGTGGTATGAAAGGATTCATGTTTTCTTTAAAACTTCAATTTGTGAAAAGGAATCTCATCTTGTAGAAAAAGAATACGTTTGGGAGCCTGGGATCAAACAAGGATAAAATTTGAGGGAGCTAACAAAAATTGATAAAAAAATTTCCGATGAGATGGGTTTGTCTACGAAATTGCAATCTAGAAGACTTGTGCTATTGGCGGAATTGGAGTCTATTCTTAGATATGAAGAAGTGTTCTGGAGGTAGAATGACAAACATAAATTGCTTAAAAAAAGGGATGGCAATTTACAATTCCTTTCATAACATTGCCAATGGAAGGAGAAGGAAAAATTTTATCACAAAGCTCCTCATTGATGGTGAAGAAGTGGCTAACTTTGATAGAATTGTGAATGAAGCTTCTAGTTTCTATGAGGAGTTATTTACTTTTGAGAGAAAAACATGTCTCCGGATTGATAATCTATTTGAGTCAAGACTTTTGTTGAAGCACAATTTATTGAAGATGAGATCAAAGATGCAATATTCAATATGGACAAAGACAAATCACCTGGGCAGGATGGTTTTTTCCATGTACTTTTATCAAGTTTGTTGGGATTTCATAAAGGAAGACTTGTTGAAAGTCTTTCATGAATTTCATGAAAGGGGCATTTTTCACAAAGGTGGATGAATGATTTTATTGCCTTTATTCCTAAGAAAGATTGGATTTGCCAACCCATTGATTTTGGCTCTATCAGCCTAATAGGATGTATAAAATTATCGCAAAAGTTCTTTCTTGTAGATGGAGATCCGTTATGAATTGACATTATCTCAACATCTCAAGGAGCTTTTATAAAGGACTGGAAAATCACTTATGGAATCTTTGTGGCTAATGAGTGTGTGGACGCTTGGCAAAGGACTGGCTCGCAGGGTCTCATTTGTAAAATTGACTTAGAAAAGGCTTTTGATAAAGTGGATTGGGGATTCGTTGAGTGGGTTCTATTAAAGAAAGGCTTTGAGAAGAATTGGATACAGTGGATGTTATAATGTGTGATGAACCCATGGTACTCTACTTTGTTGAATGGTACAACCATAGGTTTTTTTGTTGCCTCAAGGGGCCTAAGGCAAGGAGACCCATTGTTCCCCTTTCTCTTCTCTTTGGTTGCAGATGCTCTTAGTGCCCTTAACAACCATTTAGTTTGTGCTAATTTGGTTGAAGGGTTTAAAACCAAATCAAGTGACTTGCTTATTCATAAAAAAAAAAAAAAAAAATCAAGTGACTTACTTATCTCTTCTTCAATTTGCAGATGATACCATTGTTTTTGGCAAGCTTATATTGGAGGTATCATGAATTTGAAGCATACTCTTAAAGCTTTTGAGCTCATTTTAGGGCTAAAAGTTAATTGGGGCAAATCTTGTATAAATGGCATTCAAGTAGGAGAAAATCTCCTTTTTCCTCTTTGGTTGATTTACTTGGATGAAAGGTTGAGGGGTGGCCTCTTAAATATCTTGTTTTCCTGCTTAGAATTTGACTTCGATTAAGGATTTTCTGGGACCTGGTAGTAGAAAAAGTGGAAAAAAGATTGGTTTGTTAGAAAAAATCTCAAATCTCATTGGGGTGCAAAATCACTCTTATCAAAGATGATCTGTTTAATATTCCTGTTTATTATATGTCTATATTCAGTTCTTCGGTGAAAGTTGCTAATAAAATTGAGCAATGCTAAAGATTTTTCTCATGGGAAGGGGGAGGGACAAGAAAAGATCACTTGATCAAATGGGAGGGGGTATGCAATCCAAAGATAGCAGGGGGTCATTATTCTGAAGAACAAGGCACTTTCTGGGTAATGGTTGTAGAGATTTAGGTCAGAAGGGGGAAGTTTGTGGCACTCATTCAATAAAAGCAAATACGAATCGGACTCAAATTGGCGGGTCTGCAATCCAATGATCAAGTCTAGAACCTCTTTAATTTGGAAACACATTATTGGAATCTGTCCCCTTCTTTATCCTCATTTATGTTTAGTCATTGATAATGGTTGTAAAGTCAGATTTTGGAAAGTTGTCTGATGGGGTGATAATCCATTATCGATGATTTATCTCAAACTCTTTCGCATCTCCTCTCAAAGGATGCCTTCATTTCCAAGATCCTCTTGCCTCTTCTAATGGTAACTCGTGGAATTTACATTTTTCTTGGGATCTTCTTGATCTAGTAATTGATTCAGTGGTTATCCTCCTTGATTCCCCAAGGCATGTCCAATTCTCCTCTGCTAATCATGATAGGTATAGGTGGTCCCTTGAATCCCCGGGTACTTTTTTGTCAAAATCCTTCTTTGAATTCCTCAATCATGATTCCAATCATCTTTTTTTGTTTTTGGTCAATGAGTTATGAAAAGGCCTCTCCTTGTGTTCAAGCTTTTATTTGGATTGCCTCTCTTAGAAGGATGAACACCATGGATCTTTTCCAAAGAAGGCAACCTTTCATGATGCTTTCACCACATATTTGTGCCCTCTGTATGAAGGATGGAGAATCCGGTGACCATATTATGATTCACTAGGATTTTGCAAGATTCATTTGGAGTTACATCCTGTCTCGTATGTTGTTGTGTTAGGTTATGCCTAATCGCTTATTTGACCTTGGTTGGAATTGGAAAGGTGACTTTTTGGATCCTTGTGGTAACAACTTTTTGGTTGGCTATTCTCCATGGTGTTTGCTAGGTTATTTGGAAGGAGAGAAATGGAAGGATATTTGATGGGGTGATTCTATTCTTTTTGAAGTGGCCTCTTTGGCTATGCCCTCAAAGGACTTTGATTGTTTTACTCGTAATGACCTTGTTACAGATGGGTGCTCTTGTTTATCTTATTTTCTCTTATCATGTGATATGTAGATACTCTTTTGGTCTTTGTATTTTTGTTGTACTAGATATTTATATTCTTCTCCATTTTTAATAAAGCAAAGTTATTCATAAAAATTAAAAACACCTTAAGAAGCAAACTTATATGGCATCCGCCTCATAGAAAACCATTGTATCATTTGCAAATTGGACATGAGAAATGGGAAAGCCTTCTTTGCCCACTGCAAAGCCTACAATAAGCCCTCGCTCGCTCTTTCAATCATCCTACTAAAGCCTCTATGACCATGATAAACAGGTAAGAGGAGAGAGGATCACCCTGCCTAAGCCCTCTTGAACTAGTAAAATACCCTTCCAAAGAGCTATTCACCAAACTGAGAGGGAGACAGATCTAAGACAATCCTTCACTCAACTTTCAGTTCCTCCCAAAACCCATTTTCCCCATCATGTAATCCAAGAATTCCCAATTGACATGATCATATGTTTTCTCCAAATCTAACTTGCAAATGATGCCATTTCAGCCAGATTTTTGCCTCTCATTGATGCATACAATAGCAACCAATGCACTATCCAGAATTTGTCTCCTCGTCAAAAAAGCCCCTTGCAAAGGAGGGATCAGCCTATACATGGCTGATTTAATTAAATCTATTGGCAGGCACCGTAGGTATAATTTTGTAAACACTACTCAATGCATTGATGGTCTGTAGTTTATTTATTTATTTTTATAACTAAGGAAAAGGGGTGCACTCCATTTACTAAAGCTACATGTTTTGTTGGTATTGAGTCTATTGACACATTAACTTCTTTACATCAGAGAGATATCGAAGATGATATTGGACCAATTACTTCAGAACATATCAAACTTTAGAGGGTTTCTAGGTTATTCACCTAGAGTTCCTTGTTAGGTGACAAGATATTTATGTTTTTTATAAATAGAAACACGTGAAAATGCATCATAACCATCCTAACCAAATATAACATACTAATAAGTCACTAAAAGTATGCTTCCAAATCCACAAACCTCATTTAATAAATGGGTGTGAAAGTTTGAAATGTCAGATTTTGACATTTCTATTATGGGGAAATAAGAAGCTTTTGCTTGCATTTATTTTTACTCTTGTTTGGTCAAGGGGCTGAACACTTTGATTCTCAGTTGTCAGCTTGCTAAGTTGGTAAAGTCTGTGGGTGTTGTACCACAGACATGGGTTCAAAACCCGTCTTCACTTACTAATAAATTAACTACTAACGTTTACCTATATAAAAAAAGTTTCTTTCCTTCTTTGATATTAAATCCAAATATTTAAGCATATATGACTCCAAAGTTATAATTACATCCACTCCTTTCTCGTGTTCTTTTCCTTTCTAATATTATTACTGGATGTGCTTCTTTAGTTTTTCCTGTAAAGTTGCAGTGTTGTGTGACTCAAAGAGCATTTAATTGTTTGGAACTTGGAATCAAACCACGTCTATTTGTTGGTTCATGTGATATTAGTTTGTTTTTGAAATGCAGGAGTTGACGGTATTGGTGAAGTACATGCTGTGAAGCTGATCACAAAATTCGGTATGTGGCTAGTTTACTTAATTTCTTGCCTTCTCTTTCAAACTTAGTAAGTTGTTTGGGACCTAATATAATTGAAGTGCTGTATAATTGATGAATTTGGTGAAAGTCACTGAATAACCCAAGAAAGCACTCTGCATTTTTTAACTTTGTCCAATTTCAACTTGAATTCACATCCTTCTTTGAGGAATTTATGAAGTTCCTTTTCGAGTTGAATCTCAGCTGATACTATCAGTTTGTGTTTGAATTCAATCAGGAAATAGCTAATGAAACTATCATGTCCTTAAATCCAGATTTGGAAGATTTTTTGTGTTTATTTGAAGAGGGAGATCTCAAGGGGTCTTCTTGATAGGTTTACTTGTTTTAGTACCAACGGAAATGATGGGGAGGATGATATGTGGAAAGTTCAATTTGATGATGATGTCAGCTAAAGATGCAGCAGATAGTAACATGATAAACTTAGGGTTGAACATGGGCCGGGCTGGGATCGAGCCAGGGTGAGCCTGAGCCCCAGCGTATATACTTAGCGTGCCTTAAAATCCAGCCCAGATGCAGGTCAGGACTAAGAAATACAGCCCAAGTCTGTCCTACATATTTTTAATTGGCCCGGCTTGGCCCTTAAGTTTTAGGTGGGGCTTAGCCTGTGAATGTGAAACATGGCCCACCAAAGAAAGATGTTTGCATTTTTCTCTTTCTATTACAGACGTGAAATCTTACATAACAAGTGACAAAAAGAGGTATGCTGATTTGGAAAGTAACAGCGATTGATCAAGTCTGTTGATTTGGGAAACTAAAAGAAATGCTTTGAGGAGAAATATAAATATCACATACAGAAGGTATAAGATTCTGTAGCAATCAGTATCTAGAAGTGTTCATCTAATACAAGTAGATAAATGTCTGGCTAAATCAGACCAGGACTTTCTAAATAAAGCAACTCCTAGACCAACTAAAACTTTCTAATCAATAAGAAATTCCAAAATTGAATCCTCAATGAACTAGCAAGTTTGAGAAAAGGAAATAAATCTTTTAGATTATAGCCTCTTTCTGATCTATGATTCTTTTTTAAATGTGGAGCCCATGTGTCCTTTTATGTGGAGAAATATAAAGCTATGAACCTGCTTGTTGGACTGATCTTGAAGGGTTTACACATGGACTTCTTAGAGCCATTGTTTAGGCCCATTTTTTTTTTACTCTGGCTGCCTTTGCAGCCGTGTCTAGTTATTGAATAGAATACATGGTAACCTAATTTCATAGGTAGAGAGGGTTGGAACCTAGCCATCAGAGTGCAGAAAATGAAATAAGGTGGTTTAATGTATAGTGAAGTGAGTGTTAGGGTTTAGCAAGAATGAAGAAGAGGAATAAGAATTAGGGAAAATACTTATGGGTGAAAATTTTATTATGAGTTCTATCATATAGTATTTGGAATTTATGGGGATGCATGTGTAGTATACCGTATGGTATATTTTTATAGAGAAATTACAAGATTGCCCATATACAACCATGTACAAATATACCTTTATATAAGTTAGTCTATCAACAGTCCTCTCAAGCTGGTGAGAAAATATCCCACATACCCAGCTTGCTTACAATACAAGAGTATCGAGTATTACTCAAGTCATTAGTTAAGATGTCTACAAGTTGATCTTCAATCTTAATGGAGGGGGTACAAATAATTCTAGACTTCAAGTGATCTTTAATGAAGTGTTGATCCAGTTCAACATGTTTAGTTTTATCATATTGAACTGGATTGTGGGAGATGCTAATTGTTGTGTTGTTATCGTAGTAGAGACTCATTGAACCTTGCACAGGGAAGCCCAACTCAGCTAAAAGTATTTCAGTCATAAGAGTTCACAAATAACATGGGCCATAAAGCGGAACTTTGCCTTGGCACTAGATCTCGCTATAACTACTTAATTCTTGTTTCTCCAAATAACCAAGTTCCCACCTACATATGTACAGTACCTGGAGGTGGAACATCGATCTGAAATAGATCCAACTCAATCTGCATCAGTATATGCCAGTACACGAATGTGATTTTACTAGATGTATAGGAGACGCTTTCCTTGGACAACTCTTCAAGTAGCGAACAATCCTATAAGCGGCATCTAGATGGATATACGTGGGAACAAACATGAATTGACTTACCAAACTCACTACATATGTAATGTTAGGTCTAGTCAACGGGAAATATATGAGTTGGCCACTAACTCACTACCTGTATTCGGTGGTTCGAATCAATTAGAGTCTCACAAGGCTTGTAACTTGTCATTCCTGTTTAGTGAAGAAGATCAATGATATACTTTGTGAAATAAAGAACCCATCCTTGGACCTAGCAACCTCAATGCTTAAAAAGTATCTCAAGGAACCCAAGTCTTTAATCTCAAACTCTTGTGCCAATTGAATTTTAAACCTCTTTACTTCTACATCATCATTTCCTGTGACAACAATGTCGTCTACATAAACAATCAAGTTAGTCAGCTTGCCATCCCATTGCTTTATAAAGAGGGTATGATCTAATAGGTTCTGCTTATATCCACACCAAACCATAGCAAGTCAAAATCTTTCAAAACATGCTCTTGGAGATTGCCTAAGGCCATACAAGGCCTTTTTTTAGCCTACACACTTGCCCTTTGCCGGATGGATGCACAAAACCAAGTGGTGGGTGCATATATACTTCTTCTAAACCACCATTCTTCCCATCAAGCTGTGACAAGAGCCATCCCTTGTTGACAACAGAAGACATAAGGAGTCGCACCAAATTCATCTTTGTCACTGGAGCAAAGGAATCATATAGTTAATGCCATAAGTCTAGGTGTAGCCTTTAGCGATGAGGTGAGCCTTTTATCTTTCCACTAACTCATTTGACAGGTACTTCACTGTAAACACCCACTTGCATCCCATGGCCTCCTTACCCTTGGGAAAGTCTACTATCTTTAAAGTATGGTTCTTTTCAAGTGCTTGCATATCTTCCTCCATTGCAGCCTTCCATGTTGGTTGGGAAAGTGCCTTTGATACACTGTGAGGAATAAATACTAAAGACGAAGCAGAAACAAAAATACGAAAAGCAGTTATAGGAAGCAACATTTGATAAGGATGTTAAGTGTAAGCTCTTTAGCCCTTTTGAAGAGCAACAGGGATTAGATTCATCTGTAGACTGTAGTAACTGAGGGATTACCTGTTTTTGGAGATTTGAAAAAGAGTCACGGTGAGGGACATGAGGAGGAAGCTCAACTCCACTGCTTCAGACACTTTCTTTCTTTCATACACTTGGCCATGCTTCTTTAATTCATTTCCTTTGGCAGTCTGCCCCCCTTTATGGTAGTGTCCTCTCTACGAACACTATCATCAAAAGAAGTAATCTCTCTCCCTCTATAAACTCCATCATAAAAATAGGCAATGGAGACAAAACAAGTATAAGTAATGGTAAAGGCATTTCTTCATGATAATATTCCTCGAAGAGATGACTGAGATGATGAAAAATATGGAAGAGATTCAAATTAGGTGACTTTCGTGGATACAAGACCCTTGCAAGTAGGATGATAACACTTGTATCCTCTTTGGCTCCTAGCATAACCAAGAAAGAGATTCTCGAGGACCTTGGGGTCTTATTTGGTATGAAAAGACTTAGGCATATGAACAAAACAAATATAGCCAAAAGTCTTGGGAGCAAGAGGAAACAACTGAGAAGGACAGGAGAGAAGTTTAGTGAGAGCTTTGAATGTTAAAGTGTGAGAAGGCATCCTATTCATCAAGTAGATGGTAGTAAGAAGAACTTTAGACCAAAAGATCTTAGGAACGTGCATGGTGAACAAAAGAGCTCTAGTAATCTCAAGAAGATGGTAATTTTTTTTTTTTTTTGTCTTTCTGCCACCCAATTTTGTTAAGGTGTTCCTAGACAGGTGGTTTGATGAACAATACCAGACTTAGTGAAATAAGAAGTAAGCTTTCATGACATATACTCACCCCCAATGTCAAATCGAAGAATACTAAGCTTGACATCAAACTATGTGACCACCATTTTATGGAAGGATTTATAGGCGAAAACTATATCAACTTTTACTATTTAGGAGATATACCCAAGTGTTTTGAGAAAAGTCATCCATAAAGTTAACAAAGTACCGATAGCCAATTAGTGAAACAAATAAGGGTTGGTTCTCATACATCGAAGTGAACAATATAGAGAAAGGAATCAAACTTCGAGTAGGACTAGAGGAATAAATAGAATGACAATGTTTGGCTAAAACAATATGCGATCCAAACCTTAACCCAACCCTACCTGTATGAAAAAGAAGATGACATTCTGGTCATATGATGTGTAGCACCCAAATCAATGATCCAGGGATAATTAGGAGAAGCACTATGAAATGAAGCTAAAGTACCAGAATGGATAGAGGCATGTTGGACATACTTTAACCGTATAATATAGAAATTCTATCTCTTCCAAGTGATGTTAGAGATGCGTGAAAGTTGTTCAAATACAATATCACTCTAGATTATGAAGCTTCACTTCTCTATACACAAGCCACCACAAATAACTTTTCTCTAGGCTATAACCAGCCCAACTTCAAGCACCACAATAGGGAAAGAGGATTATACTGCCCTATTCTTCAATACCTAAGAGACTTACAACCCTCAACTCTCACAATAGAAGTAAACACCCCTTTTCACGCAACAATACTTGGGAAATCTACACAAAACATCCCTTATCAATGACAGCTCTATACAAGAATCAGACTACCACATTGCCCTCTTATCAAACAGTAGGTGGTCGGTGTGGAAACACCACAGTTGCACAGTGAAACAGAATCATACTACCTCTAAACCATAGAAAACATATGTAGGGAAGCTCACAACTGTAAATGAGCACAATATCACACTCTAGCTTTAACACTGGTTGAAAACTTGAAATCCTTTTTGGGAGCTCCAAAAACACAATAGCAACACATCAACCTCCAAACACATCATTTTGCAACTTTCAAACTTTTCAAGATAGGGTTTGATGACCTGTAACAAGAAAAAATCACTTAGAACAGTCTTCCAACAGCAAGGAAACAATCATACAGCAGACTAACATCATTCAGCATGTTTCATATTAACTCCCAATCGAGTGTAACATGTCCGGGATACAAATTGAAGAGCAAACTTCATACTATAGAGTTGGGTGGTAATACTAGGGGAGAAGATTTTATATCAAATCTTTTATACTCCTGCAAACTTCACGAAATCATTTTCAAATGGTTTCTACCATTGGGAGTAACCAATATCAAATAGTTGATCAGCCGAAAAAATCCCCATTCGTACCATCAAGAATACTCAGATCTGGTTTTTCAGTCCAAAACACTAGGAAATATATAAAAAAACAGCCAACTTCCTCAAATTACTTCATGATACACCATGGAAAAATCCCTAAATTTAAGATATACCAAAGACATTCACCACTGACCCAGGGTGTCCATATGGATGATGATACTATTCGACGGACTAATGATATCAGTGAGATCTTTGTTGAGATTCTTCTTGGCTTCTATGTGTTCTGGTCGCTCTGATGCCAAGTGGTTTGTGTATGGTGAAGTAAGTGTTAGGGTTTAGCAAAAATGAAGAAAAGGAAGAAGAATTGGGGAAAATACATACGGGTGAAAATTGTATTGAGAGTTCTATCATTCTTGAGTATTTGGAATTTATGGGGATACACATATAATATACCGTATGGTATATGCTTATACATCCATGTACAAATATACCCGATACAAGTTAGTCTCTCAACAAAATACCCCTTCAAAATTTTTTAATTCCAGGAGAAGAGGTGACCACCAATTACTTGATGATATTGTGCATGATTATTTAGAGTATTAATGCAATGTAGTAATTCATGCTAATAAAACCATGCATTAACCATTAATTGCCCTCATATGGTCAGGAAATTTGGAGAACTTGTTGCAATGCGTTGATCAAGTTGAGGAGGAACGCATCAGAAAGGTATTCCTGATATTACAATGGATGTCATATATATATATATATATATTGGATGGATGATTACAATGGATGTCATATTAGTTATGGGCTTAAAACAAATCCTTTTTTTTCCCTGTCTTTGATCATGTAAGCTGGGGCTAAGTGATTGTGACATGGAGCACTTTCTTGTTGAGTTACAGGCTCAGCTCCTCAGTCGTGATCTCTTAGACTCTTAGTTTCTGAGGAACTCTTACTGGTGTGCATACTTGAAATAGTTAGAGATAGGGTTGTAAACAGGCTGCCAAATAAGTAGTTCGGGTATGAATTTTAATTGCATCAAGCCAGATCTTGGCGTTGGGTCTATTCAGATTTCTTTATTTGACATAGTCCCTGTTGTGTATTGCGCGGATGATTCTCTCGATCTTGAATTGAGTGCGGCTGGTCCCCTGGGGGAGGCTTGGGGGAACCTGTCCCCCGATCTCTTGCTGAAAACAAGGCGGCCTTATACAGGCAATGGTTGCCCCTGACGGCTCAGGAACTGGCTCCAGCCGGGGCGGCTCATACCGCTCACCTGCTTCCTGCTGGGGGGACCAATACCGAGCAGCCTTGGCATGACTTTGGGCCGCCGAGGCTGCTTCTGGAGATAGCTCAGAGTTTCCTGGCCCATGCCCAGCCCACTTACACTCCTAGTTTTAGAATATGTCTCACTTGACTACTTGAGATACCAATTTTTATCTAGTTGAAGAAAACACTTTTCCAGAACTTTGAAAATATTTTCTTGAAACTAGTTTTTGTAAAGCAGAAAACCTCAGTTTACTTAACAAACAGTTCTCCCAGTGGAAATTCCGTAAGTAGATCTTGTCGGGGGCCTGAAACTTGTGAACAGGTAGGTAAATAAAGTATGGTATTGGGTCCTGCCCCAAAGCATGTGACAAGAATGTCATGTTGCTGTTTATATTTTGCCTGCTGTATTGGTTCTTACATCTTGATTCATATTTTCTTATCTGAAATAAGATATGAAAATGTCTTGTGAGCAGCCACTTTGTGCAAAAAAGCCAAAGGTTAGGTCCCCATACTTACAGGACCAGCACTGGGTAATGACCTTATATATATATATATATATATATATATATGTACTTTGTGTTTTGGTATTCTGAGAAGGCACGGGTTTTCCTACATTGGAGTTTGTTCCTGATGATTTGGTATTTGCAATACAATTGAAATTATTATTTATGCATTTAAATTATAAGTTCACTGTATATCATGGGGCCAGTTATGTTTGTCTCTCGAAATAACAATTCAAAGGTAAAAGAAGTATACAAAACTCAATTGGTATGAAGTAACTTAGGATTCCTTGCCCTCTCCCTCGTTCTGGCAAGAGGAAATCTATGGACACCGTTTGGTACCTCTCTTTTGTTGTTCAACCATGCTAACTCTTGTTTCATTCTTTCCTATTCATTTCTTTTTCTTTTTTCCTTCTTTATTTTTCTTTTCCGTTTACCCCAATTTGTGTGCTATGCTGTTTTATCATGTTCATTTCTATTTCGTTTTGCAGACCTTGATATCAAATGCTGATCAAGCTCTCTTAAGCAAGAACTTGGTACTTGTTTGCCTTTACAACTTTACATTTTGTATGCTTTTGTAGCTATATTCTTTGTGAAAAGTGATTACTTTGATTGTTGATGAAAAAGAAAAGGGGAAGAGAGAAACAATGAGTATTCTTCTTGAGTTTCAGTATTCATGGTTGTCATATTAGGCGCAACACAATTATACAACTAGGTAAGAATTTCTACTGTACATGTAGTGCATGTGCAAACAAATCTTGACCCACCAACCAGGTTTGGGCCGGGCTCGGGCCGGCCCATGAATTTCACATAACATTTATAATGAGATTGAGATTTGAACTTAAGACCTACTAAGTAATATGGTAGTGCTCTAACCAATTGAGCTACAACATTTTTTTTTAGTTTTTAAAAGCTTAGAAAGCTACATACTTAAATTCTAAGAATTGTTACTATAAAAAATCATTGATTTTACTAAGAGTCAAACCCAAGACGTTTTACAAAGTAGCTTTTTTACCAATAGAGTTACAACATTTTTTTAGTTTTTAAAAGCTTAGAAAACTATATACTTAAATTATAAAAATTGTTGTTGTAAAAAATCATTGATTTTACTAAGAGTCGAACCTAAGAAATTTTGCAAAATAACTTTTTTACCAACTAACCTATGAATTATTAATAATTTTAAAAGACTAAGTTATATATAATACATTTATACTATATATATAAAAGTTTAGGCCCCGGGCCGGGCTGAAGTAAGCCCAAGCCCGGCCTTAAAATAAGTTTGGGCCTCAAACCAGGCTTGGACCCTTGTCGGGCCTAACATGGGTTGGGTTTTTCGGATTGGGCTGGGGCTGGCCCGGGCCATGCTCACCCCTAGTCCACAGGCCTGAATCCATTTAAGATTGTTAGGGATCCTATAAACCTTGTTCCCATGTTTGCTACACATAGGCCATCCGAGTTTGCATCTGCATTTATACAGCATATTCATTCGTTGCATGAAGAGATCAAAAGGAAAATTATGATAAATAATGAGAGGTATAAACAGATGGTTGATTCTCATTGTGTTCATTGAGAGTTTTAGGAGGGTGATTATGTTATAGTTCGACTCAGACCTGAGTGATTCTAATTTGGTATCTTGAAGAAACTACATGCCCGTAGTTCTGGACCTTATAGGGTGTTAAAACAAGTTAGAACAAATGCTTATGTGATAAACCTTCCCTGATATTTGGGGATCAACTCAGCGTTCAATGTTAAGAATCTTGTCCCTTTCCATGGTCCAGCCTCTCCTCTTCTTCATCCTTTCTCCAACCAACAAACCCCAATACTTAGTTTTCTTAATCTAAACCTCTACCATTAGCTCATAGAAAAGATGTGATAATTGATATCCTGGATGACCAGACAGTTTCCATGAGACAAGGTGGCTACCAAAAATACCTTGTCAAGTAGACAGATCAGCCTGAAACAGATTGCACGTGAATGACGCAAGAGGACCTACAATGATTGGACTCGAATCTTTTAGAACAATATTGCAGTTTTGTTTCGCCATAGGCGAATTCTTTTCATCCACGGGGAGTTGATGTTGACATCAGTGATATGCTTCTTAAAGTGTATCAACGGAGGAGAGTCGCCCCTTTATCACTATGGTTCGACTAGCTACAGTCCATGTGGGGCCCACAAATCAACTTATGTGGAACCCACATGTGCAGCCATGGAGGACATTTCTTGGACACTACTTGGAGTCTTTTATATTGCTATTAGAGCCTTTTATATTGCTATTTTGTATTTTATTTTATAGTTTTCCTATTATTAGAGTTTGGGGACATAGAAGTCATATTAGGTTTTGTTTTTGGTGTTTTTGAGAAGTCATGTATTCTCTAGGTAGGGCGTCACTTATATAAGGAGGTATGAGACATTGTTTTGAATTATTGAATGAATAAAGGACTGATTTTCTGGAGCTCACAATAGTAGCTTCTTTTCCCCATTTTCAAAGATTGGAAACCCTAGGGTTTAGGTGTTTTCCTTTGTGAGAAGCCAAGCTCTTGGAATCTTTGGTGAGAAGCCTCAGATACCAGGTGATATCTATTTTCTCTCTCTTCTTCTATGTGATTTGGTTGTGTCATGATTAATAGGGTTGAGACTTGATCCCCTTTAACCCTAACTTGAAAATCCCAGTAGACAAATCTTATTTTGACCAAACCCTTGATGTTTTCTTTCCTCAGAAAATTCTGAACCCTTCTTCTATAACCCCATGTTGTTTTATCCATTGCTATTTTTTGGGTTCTTAAACACTCGAGGAGGTTAACTTGAAGTTTCACAAATAGATCCAAGACCTAAAGTGAGAGAAAGAGAGAGAGAGAGAGAGAGAGGAAGAAAAGAGAAAAGGGAGGTTTTTGGAAATCGCATTAGAGAGTGCCTCTATATACGAGTTATTTATTTATGTATTTCTTGTAGAGAGATGGTATACAACAATATATGGTATACTATACATATACATGTATATAATACATCTAACAATACTACCCTTCATATAATGTATCTCAACACTCCCCTCTTAAGCTGGTGAATAGATATTTATCATTCTCAACTTGTCTACAATATATGAAAAATGAGCACTACTTAACCTCTTTGTGAAGATGTCTGCAAGTTGATACTTTGTTTGAACAAAAGGAATGCAAATACAACCAGACTTGATATGGTCCTTGATAAAGTGTCGATCAATCTCCACATGCTTTGTTCTATCATGTTGTATTGGATTATGTGCAATGCGGGTTACCTTGTTATCATAAAAGAGATTCATTAGACCCTTCACAAGAATCCTAGTTCATCGAGTAACTTCAACCATAGGAGTTCACAAATCCCATTAGCCATATAATGAAAATTTCCTTAAGCACTGAACCTTGCCACCATCGATTATTTCTTATTATACCATGTAACAAGATTTCCCTAAACAAAGGAACAATACCCTAAGGTTAACCTTCGGTTAGTCAAGGAACCGGTTCAATTTGTATCTGAATATGCTACTACAGCTACTCTTTGATGATCATACTTCTTATACATAATTCATTTTCCTGGGCACCCCCTTTAGGTATTTTAGAACTTTGTATGCAGCTTCCATATGCACCTGAGTATGAGCATGCATAAACTAACTAATCAT
>JAOXJP010267752.1:0-20430 GCA_025762735.1 Platanus orientalis | reverse complement strand
GTTTTTTTTGTAAGAAAAAGAGCTCTACAAGCTCTACTCTCTCTACACTTTCATTCAAGCTACCAAGCTTCTAAAGGAGAAGAAGATAGTCATTGTCTCTCTTTTGTGGCCTCAAAGGAGGTTTCCTTTGCAAGAGAAGAGAAGAGAAACGTCAATGACGGTTTCTCTTACACGTCCTAGCATTCAAACTCCCAACCTCAAGGTTGAGGTAAAACTTTAACTTCATATCTTGGAGTTTGTTTTCATTCTAGTTAATTTGTGGTTAGCTTTACATATTGCTTACTTAGACCACCACACTACTTGTGAATCCTTGGAGAATTCTTTTCCATGAGATATTGTCCTTCTTGTACTTCACTTATATGTGCCTTCATAGATGCTTACTTTATTATGTGATTACTTGGTAAAGACCATACACTTAGTATATTTGGCTAGTTGAGAGCCACTCTCTACATAGGGACATTGGTTCCCTTACTTGACCATATTTTAAGAGCCAGTACTTGCATAAGGACTTTGCTTCCCTAGGTTGATTGGATTGGTATACTTGGCTATTGAGAGCCACACGATATATTGGGACCTTGATTCTCATACTTGGACTTAAACTACCACATTTTGTTATTAAGAATCACCTTGGTATTTATACCGTATTCTCTTGAGTCAACGATTGGAAACACCGTGTGACGAATTGTAAGTCCTTAACTCAGATACAACCAAGTGTCGTGCTTTCTGGAGACACAAAACATGTAGTTTAAGGTTTGTCTATATACCTTATCCCTTATGTCATCAGTGGGAGATGCCATTTGATGGATTGTAAGTCCTTGGCTTAGAGACAACTAAGATTGTGCTTACCGGAGACACCAATCACATAAATTAAGGTTTGCTCTTTACCTCGTAATCATTGTAAAAGATTGATTAATAAAATTGAATAGTTGAAAGTGGACGCAGGCCCTGGTGTGGTCTAACCATTATAAATCTTATGTTATGGATTGATTATGTGATTGCTTGTCTCTTTATTATTAACCTTGTAACTACTCTTGCTTACCACATAGTTGACAATATTCTTGAGTAGACACTTTATAGTACACACACTGGTTTAATTCTAAGAATACTAAAATTGAATTAAAATCAATCCTAATATCTCTAAAGGGGTTAAAGAAATTTAGAAATCCTATTCCTCCCTCCCCCCTCTAGGATAAACCTACTAGGTATTTCAACAGTCATTACTTAGTTTCAATGTGCTTACCTCCAGTGTGATCCATTTTGTCATGGTATTTTCTTCATCTTATTTGGCATTGTAACAATGTTAAAAACTCTTAGCATTATCTGATATTTGAAGCTTGATTATGTTTCAAAGTTACAGAAATTACATGCCTCAATCACATACACGATCAACAATAACACAAACTAACAAAAAAAAAAAAAAACACAACATGTTTATATCATGGAATAATTCATTCCATTCGATTGCTAAATAAGAAAGCAAGAAAAATACAAAATAACTTGCTCAAGGTCTCACCCAAAACCCAAGCCCTTTAAACAAGTAAACAATCCTTTTAGTTGTCAAAAATTCCTAATTAGATAAGATTTGCAGAGTCTTGCAACAAGTATTCTAGTATGAATAACAAAGAAAATAAAATAAGAGACACAAACATTTACATGGTTCGGCGATGTGCCTACATTTACAGGAGAGGATTAAACCTTTCATCACTATGAGAATGCTAAATCAATACAAAGAAGTGTGATTTTCTACAACCCGAAAGCCCAAACCGTTGCCCCTTGCACGCCCTCTCTCTCTCTCTCACTCTCAAACCCTTGAAGAAAATCCAAGAACCTTGTCCTTGTGGCTACTCCTCCTTAACCCCCTTCTTTCCTTTCGATTAAAATTAGGTTTTCCATACACTAGCCATCATCAATGACTCCTATAACAAAAAGAGTCTTTAACTTCAAGTTAAATGGTCACCGTTAATCATCTCATGATCTAACATCTAGATGAAAACTAAAGACAAACCCGACAAATCTCTACCTTGGATTTATTTTCAGCCTCTTAGAAGATCACTTGTAGTTGTCTTTGTCATGTATCATAATGCGATACAAATCCTTCGTACCACACCAATATATAATATAGTTCCATACCTCCTTTGCTTAAGGTGCCCCACCCCAATTGGTAAGGGTGGTTTTACCAAACTTCAACAATGAACAAGATTAGTCAAGTCTAAAAAATAATTAAACTTCTCCATTGTAATTGGTTTTGTCATCATGTTAGCTGCATTGTCCTTTGTGTGAACCTTCATTAAATTTATCTTTTCATTTGTGACTAAATCTCGTATTCAATGATACCTCACATTGATGTGCTTGGTTTTAAAATGATAAACCTGATTTTTCACTAAGTGAATGACACTCATACTGTCACAATACAGTACCAACCACTCTTGCTTTAACCCAAGTTTTGTGACTAAACCTATCACCCATAAAGCCTCATTAACACCCTCGATCAACGGCTATCATATATTCTACCTCAGTTTTGGATATAAAAACTATTGATTATAAAATCTCTTTCCAACTAATAGGCCCACCTATAATAATAAAGAGACACCATGTTGTAGACTTCCTTTTATTCAAGTCACTTGTGTAATCAAGATCAACATAGGCCACAACCTGTTCTATTCCTTTCTATTGTTCAAATAAAATGCCAAAATCCATCATAACTTTTAAGTACCTTAAGATCCACTTTACAACATTCCAATACTCTCTACCTAGATTATGCATGTACATACTCACCAAATTGACCGCATGTGAGAGAGCTGGCCTATTACATACTATTGCATACATAAGATTTCCCACAACACTAGCATATAATAGATGGGAGATATCCTCCACTTCATAACCTATAATAGGACATAAGTTGACAGATAATTTAAAGTGATTTGCTAGAGGAATATTATTGGTTTAGTGTTTTGCATGTTAAACCTCTCTATCACCTTTTCCACATATCACCTTTGTGACACCCAAAGCTATTTTAGCCTTCCTATCCCTCTGGATTTTCATACTAAGGATCCTTTTAGTAGTACCTAGATCATTCATTTAAAATTCATTACTCAACTTGGACTTCAATAAATGAACCTCATTCTTATTCTTTGCAGTAATTAACATGTCATCAACATACAACATCAAAAGAATAAATGAACCATCCGTAAGAACTCTGTAGTAAACACAACTATTATATTGACTCTTCATATAGTCAATCCATATCATAAATGAATCAAAACACTTGTATCATTATTTCGGAGATTGTTTGAGCCCATAAAGTGATCTATTCAGCTTACAAACAAACTCTTAGGTGTTCTATTTAAATCGGGTGCTCCATTTAAATCTCCTCATCCAATTTACCATGAAGGAATGATGTCTTCACATCTAGTTGCTATAAATCTAAATCGAGTAAAGCCACCATGGCAAACATCACCTTTATTAAGAGATATTTTACTATTGGAGATAATATTTCATTGTAATCAACTTCCTCTTCCTGTCTATACCCCTTTGCCACTAATCAAGCCTTGGACTTTTCATATTCTTTCTTTGATATCACCTCATTTTTTTTTTCTATATACTCATTTGCAATCAATCACCTTTCTACTTTTTGGTTTTTTAACCAATTCCTAAGTATTGTTTTTGTGCAATGATTCAATTTTCTCCATCATTATAGTTATCCAATTTTTATTATCTCTGTAACTAATAGTATCTTAGAAACAATATGGATCACCACTAGCAACAACTAATGCAAATATTACCATATCTTCAAAACCATATCTGACTGGTGCCTTATGAGTTCTTTTGTCCTTGGTTATAACAAGGCCATGTTGTTGTTCCTACTAAAAGACTCCCTTTGAGAAGATTCTACCATATTCTCTTCCCTCTTTAATTACATTGTATCATCTAGTTCCACTTGGACTGAATTTCATCAACATGAGAATCAACTAGCTGGTTTCCTTCATCCCTATTAACTTTCAACATAAACTTCTAATCAAACACATCTTTATTGATGACTTTCCTATATGCAATTGGATCTCAAAGTTTGTAGCCTTTTACCCCTTTTTCATATCCAAGGAATATACATTTTCTTAACTTTAGATCCAACTAAATACCATTGTTGCTATTGCACATGAACATATGATGGACAACCAAATACTTTAAGAATGAAATAGTCAGCTGGTTTACCTATCCAAACCCATTATGGAATTTTGAAGTTAATCGCTTTTGATGATGATCTTTTGACATTAAAACATGTCATGTCAACTGCTTCAGCCCAAAAACTTTTCGGCAAACATGCTTGTAACTTCATTCACTTTGCTTTCTCTAAAAGAGTTTTATTCATGTGTTTCACTACACCATTCTGTTGTGGTCTTCTTGATGTAGTGTGATACCTTGTAATTCCTTTATTCTAAGCCATTGTTAGTCCTCAAATATTTTATCTGCTGGCCAGTCTATTTTTCAACCTCAGTTTTCCAGTGCTTAAATTTTAAGAATGCTTTTGATTTTTACCTCATAAAGTAGACTTATACTTTTCTCAAATATTAATCATCAATAAATAAAATAAAGAGCTCCACCTTTAGAAGGTATTGGTGCAGGACCCCATACATTAAAGTGTACACACTTTAATATTTCCTTGCTTATATATATTGTCATGTTTTGAAGTTGGACCAACACTATTTACCATATAAATATAATTTATAAAAATTCACTTTGCTTGTCTTTACCGTTTAAGCAAGCCAAGCTTATGCAATATTAGCATACCCTTATCACTCATATGACCTAGTTGCATATTTCATAGAATGGTATTATCCATACTTGAATCACTAGGAGTTGTCATAGTTGCTCCACCTATAATAGTACTATTCCCTATCAGTTTGTATAGATTTCATTCCATTTTACCTCTCATGACAACCATTGCCGGATTTGTAAGTTTAAGGGATCCTCCTATTGTCACAAAATTATAGACAACAGTTTTTTAAGTGTTGTTTCAAGGTGTGTTGGCAAAAGTCGAAACCTTTAGACAACATTTTAAAAACGCTGTCTAAAGTCTCATACTTTATACACCATTTTAAAAACATTGTCTACAGTACCATTGAGTTATGTTTTCAAGACATACTTTAGACAGCGTTTTTAAAACGTTGTGTCTAAAGTATGTCTAAATAAGGGAAAAAAAAAACTCAAACTCAATGTCTCTTGCAAGATATTAGAAAGAAGTGTCTCCTACTAAGACTTGCTGTATATGAGCCATCACCTTGATATTTCAAAAAGAAGTGTTTCCCTAAATGTTACAAAAAATAAAATTAAATTAAAAAAAAGAAGTGTTTCCCTAGAATATTCAATACAACTTTAGCCACTGATATATAATGTATACAGACAAGAAGTTCCCACCGATATATAATGTATACAGACAAGAAGTTCTCACTGTTTAATAAACTATATGGATACAACATGATAAAGGCTGACAGTGGCAGTTCTCAAAGTAGAATCAAGTGCTGCCAAATGGATTCTTGGCAGATAGCAGCTAGAAAAGCATATATAGTTACCTTAACTTCATTGAATAAAAAATAGTTCCACTCTTGTTGACACGACCAATTGAAAACTTATCAACTACAAATCACAATTACAAATTTGAGTCAAAGCAACTTGCTTAAATGAAAAATCAGTTTACTCATCTTCACAATCATCACCATAAGCATGCACAGTTTTCTTGGTAAAAAATAAGGGAAAATTACTAACCAAGTTGCTTAAGAGTGAAAAATTCATTTTCAGTACCATCGCCCTAACCTAATAGTGCTAGATAGTTCACCATTGCCTGAGACAAATACCCCATTTCCCTAAACTGTCAAATGACATACATCATTGAGAAGTTAGTAGCTTGGGTGTAATGTAAAAGTAAAAAAGATGCTAAAAGTACATATATACCAACTAGACATAGAAATTATAGTTGTTAAAATGTAAACTATATAAAATTTCAAGACATTAATTTTTAATGGTTTTAACTTATCTTTTCGTCTTTGGTATACATAAAATGTAAACAATATAAAGACATGATCTTTCTTATGATTCATGAAAGCACCAAGCTGTACATCCTGTAGGTTTGTCCTATCAATGCCATTATTTGTTGGACATGCCCATCAATTTGAGCTACTCATTTGATTGACCAATGCTTTCACAAGGCAATAAGCCAGGACTCACTGATCGCATAGATAAGAAATATCCCATTTATAAAAAAATTTGAAACCAATAATGATTGTCCGAAACTAAGTTATTGTTTAAGATCTTATGAACATTTAAGCAGTGAGAGTTCTAGATTATTATTCATCTAAGGGGGTGTTGTTAAACCTTTTCCTGGGTCTATGGTCATGCAGGGCAATTCCAGAGTATAGATAGGAGAAATCACTAAGAGAATCAGGTGCCATTAAGGTGCTGAAACCAAAAAATTACCTGCAACAAAAGGCCGGGGATTGCTTGAACTTCTGTCGACGAATATTCTTTTTCAACAAGGGATAAATGAACAAACAGGAATCCCACTACTGTAGTCATTGATGTGGTGCAGATCAAGAACACATCTCTATACTTTAACTCTTTGGTGGGGGATAGTTCAAAGATGAAACTATAGTTTATAAGAGCTTTTCTCCACATGAAAATGGTGCATCAGTAATGTGACAAAGTTGAAGAACATTAGCATTTAATAACGATGACAAGACTGATATGATGCCATGTCTCGAGTCTTTAGAAATAAGACTGCTCTGTTCTAAGGTCTTTGCCTAATTTATGGGGCTGGACTTCTATTAAAGATCTATCAGTGAACTACCTTGAAAATTTGAAGTCAATGCCCGAGGGATTTCAGTGCCTCACTGAACTTAAGACATTATCAACCTCAATTAATCTAATCTATTGATAAGAAGTAACAAACAAATTCTTCAAAATCTCATTAAGGTCTCAAGAGACCTAATAGTAGTATTAAAGATGTAAGACAAGTCAGTCTTCTGCTACAGTGAAAAATCCTAATTTTACACTTAGGTCATACACCTTTCACTTAACAATTTTTTAACTGCCACTAGAGGAAACGTCTAAGACCAAGTGTACAAACTCCAATACACCCACTAGCACATGGAACAAGCCAGACAGTAGAGTTGAAATTCTCATAATAGAATTTCAAACCACTTCTATAAAAGGCTCTAGTGTAAGACCAACTTCCAAACAATATGAAATGATAAAAGGCATTTTCTATTGTTGGGTTAATGTCTTGTATTCAACCCGAGATATAACCCGGGATGATGATCCGAAAAACCCGAATATGACTTGAAAAATGCCGAAATTTTTCTGACCTGTTTCGTATCCGTTTTGGGGTCCGGATCCGACCCACGCAGATTAGGGTTTTGGGGGTTTATATTTAGGGTTTTCTCGATTTTTGTGCCGGCTGCACTGTTCATTGTAATCTCTGTTCTTCGATCATAGTGAAAGCTCTTCTCCGTTTTCGCCCGTGGACGTAGGCTTCAAAGCCGAACCACGTAAATCGTTTTGCTCTTGTGGTGTGATTGCTTTCTAGTTGATTTCTCTCTTCTTGTTTGTTGCATACTATCATAGATCTAGGTTTCCACATAACAGGATGAAAGGAGATATTGATGTAGGAGGCCCAAAAGTAATATACAGAAGCAAGGACAAATTTAAAAAACTCCAAAACTAACTTTAGAAACAACCCTAAAGCACTTTAATGTTTACAAAGAAAGCTAAAAAATGAAGGAGTAATTAAATAAGAATCAAAGGTGAAGAATTAGAAGATGAAAATGACTTAAAAAAAAAGGTAAAGAACCCAATAAGAGGGTAATTCTCGAATTTCCGGTGCAGACCCACAAAATTTTATCAAATTATGATATGTTGAGATGTATGAAATAATATAAAAATCCAGGTCTGCACAGTTCTTTAATCAAGAAACCAAAAAAATAATTCAAGAAAGATTGTTAAAAAACTAGCTTAAATCAAAAAAGAATTTAATGGAATTTGGGGAATTGAGAGGGGACTTATAGGGGATGAAACCCTAAAAGAAAACTCAAGAAATCAAGTCTTAATTATGATAGGGGTGATTTCTATGGTTCAAGAAACTAGAAATTGAAAGAAAAGAAAGCTAGAAAGAATGCTTAAAGAAGAAGACTAATAACAGTAGTTTCAAGAAAGGAGAATTAATGGAGTTTAAAAAAAGAAATAACAGAATGATAAAAGAAACCTGTAGAAAACAATACTGAAAGGGGCTTCTTTGAAGTCTCTGCGGAATGCGATTAGGACTGTAGATTGCTCCAAGAACTTGTCTTTATAATCTGATGCGCTACAAATTTTGCAATTCTTGATATTCAAGATGTGAAGTGTTGCAGCAAAGGGAAGAAGAAGAAGAATCACAATTGGAATCCCATTTATCCTGAAATGCCTATCAGTCTGTCAATAATCTGGCTCAGTTTGGTTGTATCCACTGGGTGTTACCTTCTGGCTCTGGTTAATGATACAGTTTATTATTAAAATAAATAAATAATTTCTTCTCCCAAAGAAAAAGAACATGTGGAAAATCTCAAGTTTCCTTTGATTGATTTCCAATATTTTTAAACCGATACCTACCCACTTACAGACTACCAACACCAATATCAATAATACTGATAATGTAGGAGACTAATGCTAGCCTTAACTTCCACTAGTTAGCTCGACTTGGACACCCTTGTGGACAAAATTTTCCTTATTCAAAACTGTTTCATTCGGGCCTGATTGAAACATGGAGATAGATATTGTGTAAGTTAACAGAAAGCACTAGAAAATTCTACAAGACTACATGGACCCAGCTGCATAATCACCACCAAATTTAGTAAGTTAGACTTCATTAAAGGTTACCCAAATAAAAAATTAAAAGAAAATACATTCAAATAATGATCTGTAAACAGCAGATTAAGAACGGAAAAAAAAAAAAAAAAAATACCGCCATGATTCATATAGAAGACAATAAACCCTAAAACCATCATCACAGATCAACAACGGGTAGAGAATAAAGGGACCCTTTTCCGAGACTTAATGAACAATCGAAAACAAACAATGTACTCTTTCAGAGAAAACTATCCTGCTCCAAAAGAGTAACTCGTGAAGGAAAATAACATAAAACAGTCATTTTGTTATTTGGAGAAAATCAAGGGAAAAAAAAAGCCATTAAAGGGATGAAATTTCAACAAACTGAAATCTGAGAATTAACAAGTAAGAGAAGAGTTGGAGCTTACTTCTCTGTTCCTTGAATGGCGACGGATAGAGAGAGAGAGGAGGGCAGAAGGCACCGGACGACAACCTGCTTCGCCTACCGCTCTTTTTTAAAACGCGCGCGCGCAAAACATGCACACAATTACTTACAGAGTATAGTACTGCTACGTTGATTGATCACGGGACCATAATGCTGTACACCCTCACTTGGACCACCCTTTTTTTAAGGACGAAAATGTTCTGTCTGTAGTGTTTATGGTGAATTATAAGCTGTCACATACTGTGTTTGGGGTTTAAAAAAGTGTTCAGTTGTAAAAAAAAGAAACCAAATTCAAAAAACACATCATGTGTCAATCAATGGCACGCCTACATAGGCCTGTGTCAACACAGACAATCACTCTCAAAAATACAGTTCGAGCAAGCATATGCTGTAGTAAATCATGTCGCATCAACAAAAAATGGGGGTTTTTTTTTTTTTTTTTTTTTGTCTTTTAACATCTTTTTTTTTGGTCTTTTTGTGGTTTTTGTTCATGTTACAAAAAAGCAACAGTAAAATTTGCATAGCAGATCTTTCATGAAAATAGTAAACACTAACCCGCTAATTTTGTGTTAGATTCACAAGTAGGGATGGCAATTTGTGTTAGCTGATCATGTTGTGTCATGTGACTTAAGGGTATACAAGTACATGGGTCAAACCCAATACGATCACTGTCCCAAAACACGATTACAATAAACCATACTCCTAATTTTGTGTTGGGGTGGTGTCGGGTTCACGAGTCATGTCAACTTTGCCACACCTATTTAAAGTTGGCTGCATCCTCTTGCATTACTGAAATTAACTCAATCGCCTGTATTTTTACAAGATCACTGGCTAGTCTTTCTTGAAAATAGTAGATGTATTTATTTTTCCATAATAATTAGTTCAAGCACTTGAGCATACTGCATAAATAAACAAATAAAGCATGGTTTTGAGCGGCACACATGGTTTTTTATTTTCCCTCAACACGTTGAAGTGGCTTAAGCTGATCGGATCTCTTTATTTAGCAAAGATTTGTGGTAGCAAAGTTTTCTGCGGCTTTTTGTAACATAAGTGAAAAAGCATGGACCTCTGGTCTTTTAACATGGGTATTTTTTGTCTTCTAACATGGATTATTTTGTCTTTTAATGAAAACAGATGATCTTTTTATGTTTTTTCTTTTAGACATCAAGATTTGAAAAAGGAAAAGACATTGCAAATAAATGTGTATTGCCGTCAGAGGACTCCCAGGGCCTCTCTCAGAAGCTATGCCACATAAGTAGGCTGTCAACAGTCCGATTTTTATCCGTATTTGATTCATGTTCAATCCACTAGCATACGATTCGAATGCATCTATATCTGATTTGATATTAGGCTAAATATCCAAATCCATTGAAATTGATATATAATTAATATTTATATTATAGTGTTATAGGACTTGTTATGTAGAATACAACATATGAAAACCATAACATTAACCTTAACCCGTTTCTCATCTCACATTCCTAGTTTGAATGAAAGAAAGCTCCCAGTAGCCAGTCTCCCATTTTCTAATCAATCTATCAATCGTCTTCTATCTCTGTAATTACTAGGTCCTTTTTGCTTTCATAAATAACCATCCAAATCCGATATTCAAGTAAATAAATGTATACAAATATGGATATGCATATATTTGATCCATATTTGGCTATTGACAGCCTTACACATAGGGGTGTCAATGAGCCAAGCTCAGCTCTTTGCCCAGTTAAACTCGGGTTCGTGAAGGTAAGCTCAGGCTCGGTTCAGCTCAACTCACTAGAAAAAAACAAAACAAAACAAAAACAGGCTCACCATCCCAATGGTCCATTAGCTTATATATAATTTTATTATTAACTAAACCAAACTCTTACCGACTAAATATTGGCTCAAGCTCACTTAATAAACGAGCTTAATCAAAGCTCAGGCTCGACTCATTGCGCTTAAAACAAGGCTCAGGGTCAGCTATTAACGAGCTGAGCTGAGCTAGCTTGGCTCTTTGACAGCCCTAATACCACAACTGCCTACACTGAGAGGCAGAGACATTATCTTTATGACCAAAATTGGTGTGATCAATGTGTGTACCACAGAGTGTCACATAATGTGTCTTTGAATTTGGTGTCTCCTTTTGGGCACTACTTTTTGAGTTGCGCACATTTTTAACCCTATGCATGCCACAGGTCAGCCCATGGAATGGACACTTATTGGTTATACCAGTGTTTGTGGAAGATTTGCTCCCCGATGTAGGTTGCATGGTTTAGATCTTGGCCAGGCCTTAATAGGACTGGAACAGTAGCATTGCCGTATATAACAGGCTCCGGCTGGATCCATACCGGCGTCTAAAAGACCAAGATCTCAAGGCCCAGGTACAGCCCAACTTAAATTTATGGGCCTTGGGCTAGCTCAATACCCATTAAATCATCACATTAAAATATCAAATTTTAGGATCCAGTTGTGAACTAGCTATGGTACACCATGGGCCCGTACTAGCTAAGCATTGATCTTGCCAAGAACTGCATTCATGGGTATTTGTTTGCATGTATTACTCTTCGAAATTCAATGAGGGAGAAAACCATCTTTGATCATCTTTAGAAAAACCATGTCCAGCATCCATCAAGCATCCGTTTCAAACTAATGCGTGGCAGAAAAAAAATTAATAATAAGTGGTCTAATTCCTTAAACATGGTAAAAATCCCTTGCTTCTTGTTTTTTTCCCACCACGCATCAGCATCCATTTAAAATATCTGAGTTTCTCTCACTTTCAAACATTGTATATTGGCTATGTCTGTTTGCAATAAAAATCCCATAAAAGCGGTCCCTGTGCAATGCATGCACACACGGATCAAGGGACGGACACATCAGCATCAAAAAGTGATAAACACCCCCCAAAAAGAGTAAATCACTTTTCGTTGCTGTCTGCTCCTTGGTCCGTGTGCACGGATTTTATGTGCACAAAAGCCGGGCTCCATAAAGGGAAAGAACAAGAAAAAAGAAAAATAATAAGGAAAGGAAATGAAAAAGTGGTCAACTCTCATTTTTTATGCAAGTGATTGAAAATAATACAAGTTTCAGTAGGGTGTATGTCTTATCCCCAAGACAATTAATGATTAATGGTCATATGTGAATGTTTTTTTTTATCCCTTTCATTTTCTTTTTCTTTTCCTTTTTGGGATTTTTATTGCTAACAGACGCAGCCAAGGAACAATATACACTATTTGAAAGTGAGATAAACTCAAATATTTTAAATTACCCGGTCATATTTGAATGTTGAAACTTTTTCATTTATCCAATTCATTGCTCTATCTGTTTTCTTCCTTTAACCTGCATTGCTGAAAGTTAGCATGTCCATTTCACTATCACTTCACATATAACTTATGAACTAGAATTGTTTTTTTTTTTTTTCCTTTAAAACTCCAATAAAATTGTGTAAACACATGCCATCTTTGAGATAACCTTATCTGAGAAAATAAGATCAATACCAATCAGGAAGAAAAGATAACTATATGATACAAATCTTGGCATTATATTGAGTCCAATCCAATGACGAATGTGAACATAGAATTCAACCTATAATTTACAAGTGCATTGATCTTTTGTCCTCTTCTCTCCTTTATATTCATTTTATTGTGGACCATACAACGCATTATGACAAAAGAATGTAACAATGGGATACTAAGAGTCATATGATCAAATATGCTTTTAACATGTGATCCTGATGGTGACCCTTGAACAGTGAGTGCTACCCTCTTACAATTACACCACAGGTGCAAGTGCAGAGGCAATAAATCATCCTTATCATCTATCCAGCAAGACATGAGATCTCTCTTCCGCAATTGTGATTTTTCTCAGAATTCTATCACTGAGAATTCTATATGCTCTATGATTTAGAGAATAAAGAGATAAGGATAAGAAATGTCCACTTCTGCCATTGGGCAAAGGGCTATGGCCTATGACCGAAATTTGCAATATGAAAAGAGGGTGACATAAAGAACCTCGTAGACTCATTTGAGGATACAAACTCAATTACTAAGTGTCAAAATTGTGTATAGATAGAATTTTGATGTTGCTTCCTTTAAACAGAAAATTTGGCATCAGAATGAAATCCATCCCTAAAAAGTAATAGACCTAGTTCAATCCCACACCTGTTTTATGTTGTAAAATTTCTTAATTTCTCAAATGCTCGCATCTTTGCTTACTCTAAGAAAGCTTTGTAAAATGACATGGATGCTTTACATTGTTTTGTTTTCTGTTATGCAGAAGAAATTATGCATTATATTGTTGGAATGTTGTAGCTAATAGAGAATGTATCTTTAGTATTTTTTAGAAAATTTGCTAAGATTAGTTTTTTTTTTTTTTTTTTTAATGATATTTATCAGATCACGACTTTATTTGACTTATTCTAGTCAAACACTAGAATTATGGTTGTAGTTGAATCCTATTATGAGATGGTAGCATAGGTATTTATATTGGGATATCACATGTTCTTTGGGAATAAATGTTTTGTATCTTTTACCTTATATTATAAGTTGTTTCATTTGTTCTTCCACCTCTATTCTCTTCCAAAAATGGTGCTTGGTGTTTGTTTTTTTTGTTGAAGTATTGAGAAATAACATTTTAGAGACTTGTGAGCTGGAATTTTCGGTTCATACAAGTAGTATCAAAGCTAAATTCAATAAATTAGTTTATGGCAAGGAATAGCAATATAATTTAATTACAACTTTCAAGATTTTATGGGGAAGAACTAAAGCATTGGAGGATACAAATGCAACTTATATTTGAATAATAGGAGATTTTAGAAGTTGTAGTTTAAGAATACACGAAACTGTTTGATCAAGAAAATTAATATCCCAAGCATAGACAAATACCTTAGAGAAAGATTGTAAAGCCTCTATTTATTTTCTAATTGATGGATGGATTAGTTTTTGAGAAAATTGTTTATACAACAATGACAAAATAAGCTTGGAACATCTTGATGGTATAAGATAAAAGAGTAAAGAAAATAATGTTGAAAACTTTATGAAAGCAATTTGAGCTTCATCAAATGAGAAAGACAAAAATCTCTATGTTTTTTAGTTGGATGTTAGATATTTAATTAAGATAAGAGCTAATAATGAAAGAATGGAAGATCCATATTATGGAATTTACTTCAAAGCCTAAAAATATAGTTCAAGTATGTGGTGACAACTATCGATGATTTGAAAATTCGTACTACTAGGATGATTGACAAGTTGATGTCTTTACTTTGTGATCATCAACAAATGATGAAGAAGAAGTCAAAAAGTATAGATGAAAAGGCACTCCAAACCCAATTTGAACAAATGAAAGGAAAAGAAGAATCTTAAATAAAAAATGTCAATGAATTTAAAAAAGAATGAGAACCTAAAACTAAAAGGAATTTAGGTAACAAAATATGGTTTGTGAAGAGATAAAGGTAACAATTCAAATAATACATATGATAAACCACATATTTACTGTTTTAATTAAAAAATATGGTCATTAAAGTTTAAGTGTAGTTTAAAATTTAATAATAGAGAATTATATACTATTTTTCTCAAAGTAGGAATGACAATTTTGGTAAATTATTATAATCATGCAATAATACAAAAGAAGTCCATATTTATAAGTAGTTTTTAGACACATGTTGTAGTTCCATGTGCGATAGAAAAGAGATATTCATTAATTTAGAGGAGTCAATTCATTTAGAAATGAAATTTGTAAATGACACAAAAATCCTAATGATTGTTCACTACAACAAAAGAGAGTTTTCATGACATAATATTTATGGCATTTCTAAAGAAAACATCATAAAAAAATAATTTTTATACAACATTTTCTTTTAAAATGTTGTTAATAGCTATATTTATTCAAATTTAATGATGCTTATGAAAAAAAACTTTGTTACAAGCCTTTTTTGGCGTTAAAGAAACGTTGTATGAACTAAAATAAATTTCAATTCCATCACACCTTTTTTTTGTGCATTTGTTTCGTTAATCTACCTCTTCAGTCCTCTCTCTCTCTCTCTCTCTCTCTCTCTCTCTCCACCTCTTCTATTGAGTCTCTTTGTTTAGAGTTTCTCTTGCTTATTCACTCTCTCTTCCACCTAACCTCGAAAGGTATTATTCGGGAGACTCAATCTCTTACGTTCAAATTTGGTTTATAATGAGAGTATTGTTTTTGTCTTAGAAACCCTAAGATGTTTTAGAGGTTTGAAATTAGCGGAGAAGCCCTAAAATTGTTTTTACAAGCAAGATTATGTTTCAGATGTTTGTATTTTTTTTTTCTTTTTGCTTGAAGATGCAGAGTAATAATTGGGATCTTGAGGTATCTCTTGTTTGGATCTTACTTTTCAGTCTAGAATCTGTTTGTTTTGTTAGGATAACTAATTTTTGTTCTAGAATCATGTGTTTCATATTTGAAATTGGCCCAATGATGCCTTTGATCTCCGTTGCTGCAACGACAACATTCTCAAGAATTTGAAAGAAAACCTACTATGGCCTTTGTCTCTCCCCTTGCAAGTCTGAAATCTTGGGCGTTGGCCCTGGCACGTGTACGTTATCCTTTTTTTTCTCTCTCTTTTTCTTCTTCTTCTTTTCTTCTTCCTCTTTCATTGATCGATTTTTTTGTTGTGATTAAGTTTTTGAACAAAGTATTAGGTGAAATTTTTTGTTATTACTCGAGATTCTTGTTGTGGGATCATCTAAGGTTTGGATTCCCATTCTATTTTCTTGGTACAAAAGGGCCCCACGTATAGGGTTTATTCTTTCTTTTCTTCTCTCTCTCAATCTCTATAGCACTTATGGCCTTCGTCTACAACATGTGCAATGTCTAGTTGCAAGCAAGGTGGGTTTCACACTATGCAGATTACAGGGAAGAGAGTGATTGGTGGTTTTGGGGGTGGTGGCTTGTTGATGTCAATCATAATTGAATCTATATAAAAAGAAGCTTTGGGAAATTAAACTTCTTCAACATTTAGATCATGAGAATGTATGTCAATTGACTATAACCCTTATCACTTGAATGGCCACACTTCATAATTTTTTTAAGTTTTTTTTGTGGGGTTTGATAGTGAAGATATACTTGAATAATTGATTTATAGGCCTATTTTTTTCCTAATTTTGGTCTATACAGCTATAATTGTTGCTTTGACTTTTGATCCATAGCTCTATCACCTGCTTTGTTAATTATTGGAATTTGGAAGCAACTTTGTTGTTTGAGTAGCTCTGTGCAAAATGCTTTAATCCACTAGGGTTGTGTTTGGATGTGCTGTGTGAAAGCGGTTGTAGTTGTGGTTACAGTGCGGTTCCAATACAGTTGGGGTTGCGATTTGAAAGCTATAAGATGAGCTATATTGTTTGGTTTGTTACTTCTAAAATAGTTGTAGATTAGCAAAAAGTGGTTTGAGCTGTTTGGATAACTTTGGACAATTGTTGTTGGAAAACAAGTTTTTACCAAAAAAATTTACTATATTATAATTTTTTAAATAAAATAATAAGCCTCTTATTAAATGTAGAAAGAAAAACATTCCTAATTTCCTTAAATACGAAATACGAATTTATATATATAAAAATATAAAAATACCAGCATACTAAATTTTTGCAGTCTTATTAATAGCAGCTCACATAAGATTTATACTAAAAATAAAAGAAAAAGAGACATAAATTAATGGAATGCATCATATATCTGTTGAGTAATCACATCTCGAACCGTATCCATATTGCATGGCTCCCGATCCTCATCAACATCAATCTATGCATTATTATCCTCATAACTAGCAACATCCGGAATCGCTTTTTGATGTATAAAATTATCCAGTGTCATACATGCAACAATGATCATTGTTTGTACTTTTAGTTAGAGGATAGGAAGCCATCTTTTTAAGTATCGAGACTCATGCTTTAAGTACGCCAAAACACCACTCTATCACATTCTTTAGTGAGGAATAAAAAAAATTAAAGTGCTCCTCCTTAGTCATACTTTTGGTGCCATAACGAAAATCTTGAAGATGATAGCGGGTATTACGATATGGTGCAAGAAATTCTAGGCTATTTTGATAACCCACATCTAATACATAATATTTACCTAAAAATACATGAAAATTAAAAACATATTTATAAAAGCATGAATAAATTAGCATAATAAAATAATCATCACAAATTATCATTACTAGATGGAGGGTGAGGAAAATTCAATCTAGGATTGCTTATGGCCTCTGAAAAAACCCTCCAGACATGAACTGTACCTTCCCAACCAGCTAACACAAATATAAATAACATATCAAAATTACAAACATCTATGACATTCTATGAGCATTCACTCTTTTGCTTGGAACAAAATGGTATCTACTTGTCTGTTGGAATGACCGCACTTATATAGGTGCCATCAATTGCACCAATTCAATCCTACATTCATAATACTATTGAAATTAGTAAAAAAAAATTATAATTTATGAATGTATAAAATTCACTTATACAAAACTAAAATTTAATTTAAACCATAGATGATATTTTCAATTAGCTTGAATTTCTATGGGTGTATTTTTCAATGCATTTAATGTAGGTGGTTTTATCAACTCATGTGAAAACTTAACTATCGCTTTTAATACACTATTGAAGCTTCTGCTTATTGTCTCTCTAGAGTGTTGAAATTGATCTTGCATGTTTCTATTCGTTTTGTTATGATCACCAATCTGAAGAAAAATAACTACTTGTTCTTCTACTATAAGTTGCGATGTGTCCTTTAATAAATTCATTTCTCTCAAAGAAAAGCATAACCTATGAAATACATATCTATCTATGGGTCTTAATTTTCGCACAACAGGTTAAGAAGAGACTTAACTATCGCAGGAAATATCTCATGTGATTTGGAGTCGCCACTAGTCTTTTTAATGATGTGACTAGACATCAGCTTTGAAAATAAAACAAGTTTAAGTTTGAATAGGTTTGAAATGTCTGACTCTACACTTAAACTGGTGAACTCCTAAAGATTCTAAAGTAAGTTGTTTGTTTATGAGTTGGGAAGGTGTTAGGCCCCCCACCTCATTCGCTTGCGCGGTTCCCTACTTTAAACCCGTTACAGTCTAATAGTCAACTTGATTTATCAGTTTGTTCATCTCATCCATTGTCTTTTATCTCATTTTATTGAGATTAAGCAAAGAATCCACATGTCATTTCTACCAAAATTTCGGCAGTATAACAACTATAATATGGACCCTTAGGGATAAATAGTGATCCCCATGTTACTTTCTTCAATAACCCAATAGTCAACATATAAATAAAAAACACTTTAAATATTTTTCATACACCCACAACATCATTGTTGTCCACCTGACAACTCCATATCAATCATCATCACTCATTTCATCCACCTCATATGTATACACAATCTAAATAAAGTAGACTACCAAGTTATCTCGTATTCTATAAGCTAACAGATTCCAAAAATAATTATATACAAGACTAATCAAATGAATTAAATTACTTAACAAAAGTTGATGATTTAAACTACACATTTTACCTACTCGCATCGCAATTGCATTGTCACTCCATAACTAAACCTCCCAGATATTTTCTTATTTGTTGCAATTACACTAGACTCAAATGTTGAAGTTGCTACACTGTCACCATGCATCCAAGACCTCTAGATACTTCCTTGAGTTGAGGTTGTTTAGCCTACACATCTGAAGAAATCATGGTAGGTAGGACAAATACATGTAAAATTAGTAAAGGATAGAATGAAGGAGGGACACATTGAACAACAATGACCATAGCATACAACCACAAATTAAACGAATTAGAAATTAGGATATTCACAAATATCGAAGAAGATATACATAATGGCAATCCAAAATATCATAAAATGAATGAGATCTGACAATCAGCAAAGTGTTTAATATATGTGAGACAAGGAAAAATGATATCAACTAAAATGATTAAGTGTAGAGAAACAAGAACATGTATACACTGTATCAAGTTCTTTTTGGGAAGGGTTTGATTCATGGTTGTGACAGTAGCTATCTTGAATGTTATTCTTCTAACTGCTTAGTTCGTTCTTAGCATGAAGGGACATAGGCTGCAGCACTATATATAAGCTCTAAATGTTTGGGAACAACGAGAGTCATCATTTAATGAAAGTCACACTCCCAAAGTTTTTTATGTAGGACACGGTTGCATGACTAAAATAATGTCCTCAACCAATTAAAATGTTGTGTGTGAGGTGCATCAAAACACTAACAGACTTCTTCAGAGTTGACGAGGTAACCTCATTCCCATATAGTCACCCCCAAGAGGTCCCTTGCATGGTTGATCATTACCACTTGACAGAATGACATTGATTAATCCCCAATGTTGCACAAGGTCAAGCTACCTAGGGCATCTACATGCTCATCGAAATCATTTCTAAGTAGATCCTTGAATGACCACTGGGTAAATAATACATATATACAATAAAGCAAGCAATATGTGCACCTATGTTGATAATGGCTGAAAAAATGTATACAAAGTGTAGATCTATTTGTGCATATAAGTGAGTGATGGCTTGCGAAAATAAGTAATAATTTGGTCACTAATGACCAATTTTCTTGTAGTGCATCTAGGTAACACATGCTCAACCCACCCAAATACAACCTCTACTACTGAATAATCAAATGATCACATAACCTGAGCCGTGAAAATGAATCCCAGATTAATTAGAAGAGATGGAGCCAGACAAGTGCAGCATGGGCATGGGTGATTTAGAGTGTTCAGAAGGCTTGTTTATATCCGTATCACATCAATAAGGATTATCCATCTTAAGAAATACAGCTTTCATACCACAGACCTTGCTTTCATCTATTTATTGAAAATACCGAGATGAAACTGAGTCAATGAATAAAAGAATGAACTAATCGTAAGCAATTCTAAATTCAACAAATGGTTTTTTTTAACGGTCCAAGCACCACCCAAAACCGATCTACTTGGCTCTTTGAACAAATGCTCAATGCCCCAAAAAATTAAAGTAAAAAAAAAAATTCTTGCAACCGTGGACAGGGAGAACTCTAGTCAGAAGACCCTATTAATATGCATGAAACAGAGGAATGAACATGATGACAACAATATGCATGAATCCAAAATATACATGATGTGTTAATCATAATAGAAAATAAAATA
>JAOXJP010267742.1:0-20431 GCA_025762735.1 Platanus orientalis | reverse complement strand
CTTTTCTGGTGGTCCGCTTTCGTTTTGGCAGTAGCTTTCTGCCACTTCGGCCTCCTTGTCTCTTCTCTTAAGGTAATTCTCTCCCTAGGTTCTTCATTATTTCATTCTGTTCATCATTCATCATCATTTTTTTTGGTTTTCCTTGCCGGCGTCAGCGTTTTTCCTAAGTCTTCTGTTTCAATTACTTTTGTGGGTTTTTTCACCTTTGATCGTTCTTCAATTGTTCGGTTTTGTTTTTTTTTACAACCCCTGTACCTACTCTTAGAATAGATGGTGTCTAGGGATACCATCGACAGGATGGTCGATGGGGCCGATGACTTCTCGGAAGTCACGCAAGTTCCCTTGGGGCAGGCCACCGAGCTTGCCTTAACTAATTCCCAGGGGGCGGCTAAGGAGGTTGCTCCTAAAGAAGACTTTAAGGCAGCCCAGTACGTCTCCGAGTTGGGGGTGAGGACCTTCACTTGGTACCGTGCGGCTTATCAAATCCCCAAGGGGGTAATCTTCACTGCCTTGGGGGAGGCTCAGGCCTTTGAAGCGTTGGGTAATAGCGTAGTGCTATACGAGAAGGCCTTAATGACGGGCCTTAGGTTCCTGGTTCCCTGGTTCCTCAGGGAACTGCTGTTGTGTCTTGGGTTGGTACCCGGGCAATTAATGCCCAATGCTTGGCGGATAACCATCAGGTGCATGGTGCTATGGGAGTTGACCTTCCAAGGTCGGCACCATCTTACTGTTAGCGAATTCTTTCGCTGCTATGTCATCAAGGAATAAGAACCGGGATGGTTCTTTTTTGCTAGTTGGGACCCACCAATGACTTTGGTGACGGGACTCCCGAGTTCATGTAGCGGGTGAAAGACTCAATACTTTTTTTGTCTTGGGCGAGAACTGGCACTGCCCGCCAGGCGAGGTACCAGAGGTGAAGTTCAACCGTCGTTGGGCATCAATCATCAGCCCAATAGGTAAGTGGTAATTCTAACTATCGTGTGTATTTTCCCCCTCCATTTTTTGTCTTTAATGTGTGTACCCCCCTTTATATATATATAGCTGTCAAAGCAGGCGAGGCGTCTGACAAGTAGGAGGATCCCATTAAGAGGGTCGTGAATTTTTCCATCCACGCCTTCTCGGACCTAGCCACGCCTACTAGGCTATTTGAGTGTGGGTTTGGTCCTGACCCCTCTGGTAATGCACTCACACCCCTCCTTCCTTCTTTTTCTTGTCTTGTCTAGTCTTTTTTTTTCTTTTTTCTGACCTCATTTTTTTTTATATTTTTTATTATGCAGCCATGAAGACCGACAGAAGTTTCCTGGGCAAGGCCAAGGAACTCAGGGATGCGGCCCGAGGGGTGAAAAAGGCTCCTCAACTATCGACAGCCCGAGTGGGGGCTGCCGTGGCCTCGAAGAAGAGGAAGCGCTATATCATCCCCGGAGAACCTTCCAAGGCTGCCACTCTCGAGGCCATCTTTACACCCCTGGCTCCCACTGCAATCCTTATCATCCACTTGGATGAGGACACTGAGCATCGCTCTCCCCTCCCCCCTCTTCGAGTAAGGTACTAGCCATGACTTCGCAGCCAGCCGTTTCCCCGGTCGCCTCCATGATTCCGAGCATGGAGACCCGGGCCTCTGCAGCCTCCTCGGCCCCCATTACTCCAGTTGCTCCCCTGACTTCTTCCCTAGAGGTCGAGGACTGCTCAGTTGATGCTGTGCCTTCTACATCCGCCCCTGACCAAGGAGCTGACGACTCTATCCTTGGGTCAGATTTCTAGCTACTAAGGACCGGTGTTGGGGGCACCTTTCTTCTGGACAGTGTCCCCGCCTCTGACGTTGAGTACCTAAGAAAGCGGCTCTCTCTGATTGGTGTGCATCGAGACATGAGGCACTACATGGCCAAGGTACAATGTTTAGTCTATTGGTCTATTATTTCTTCTTTCTTTTTCCTTTTTGTTTAGTTAGTCTCTCACTTTCTCCCCCTTTATTTATTTATTATAGACCTGGCTCTGATGGCTACCTTTATTGAGAGGTACAAGTACTGCGAGCAGGTCAAAACAAATAATCTCAACCGCCTCGCCAAGGCTAGGAACAATTACTTGGTTTTCAAGGAGGAGGCCAAGTCGATGATTATTGGCCTCGAGAAGAGGCTGCAACTGTGGGAGGAAGGCCACTCGAGCCTGGCCAAGAAGGCAACCGAGCAAGAGGCCTACATCAAGAACTTGGTCGCTCGGTTGTGGGACTCGGAGGCGAAAATTACCCATGCCAGGAATGATCTCGGGGCTAAAAGGAATCAGTGTATCAGGGCTGAGGCTGAGCTCATGGCTGCCATCGAGAGCACAAGAAAGAAGGCCGAGGAGGAGACCTCGGCATGGGTACTTCTCGAGCTTGAGGCGGAGAGGGAGAAGGAAAGGCCGGAGATGTGGGAGGAAGACTTTTGGGAGGCTGAGGCAAAGTATCTGGCCTCAGACGCTTTCGACCTCATCAGGGCCAATTACAGGAAAGGCCGGAGATGTGGGAGGAAGCCTTTTGGGAGGCTGAGGCAAAGTATCTGGCCTCAGACGCTTTCGGCCTCGTCAGGGCTAATTACTTTTAGGAGGGGTGGGAGGAGTTCAAGGAGGTTGTGTCAAAGCAATTCCCAGACGTCGACTTCTCGTCCCTCCAGCCCCGAGGGACTGAACCCGAGGATGAAGAGGAAGAGGTGGCCAAAGTCCAAGAAGAGGTGGTTGAGGGCCAGGTGGTAGAGGGGACGGTCGAAGCGCCTATTGCTGCACCCGAGGGCCCAGACGCTACAATGGGTGATGCCAACCCGGAGGAGCAGTCTTAATTTCCCCCCTCTTTTGTTAATTGTGTCATTTCCAATTTCCTTGACTTTCTAAGTGTTGATGTAAGCGTTGTGTCATTCGTGTACCCTTCACGGCTAACGGTTGGTGGGGAAGAACCCGGTCGAGTGTTAATGTCCCTGGGGTCATCCCCTATTTCTCGAGTAGCGAGAAGCTTAGTTGGTGATAGAAGCCTCCTAGGCGTTGGCACGTAGAGGTTCATTCTTGTCATTATTTTAGTAGATGTGTAATGTGGTAGTAGGTCATTTTTAGTTGCGATAATTGCTTGGGACTGAGACTCCTTATAGTCAATTACTTTAATGTTGAATGTGCAATTTAAATGAACAAAAAGGTCTTCGATGTTGGGTCGGCCAGGCATCTTGACATGTGAGGATTACTGACGTCACTTTCATAGGCTTAAGCCTTTGCTTAATGTCTTTAGGGATGCTCATATGTCAGCTCGGGTTCTAGTGATGCACGAGGGAAGGTGTGGACGCACTTACTTGACAGTAGAGCCATTTTCGGTGAGGCTGGGGTTGATTTGTGAGGCTTTTTTGCTTCATATTTTCTTAAGCCGAGGGTCACTTGTTGTGAGGATTCAAAGATCTTTGTAGCCTGAGGCTGAGGGTAGCGCCATCCTTGTGGCTAGGGATCATCCTTGTGACCTGGGGGTTGGTAGTTTAACCTTGGGCTAGTCTTATAGCCTAAGGCCGAAGGCCGTGCCATCCTCATGGCTAGGGGTCATCCTCATGACCAGGTGTTGGTCGGGTCATCCTCGTGACCTGGGATCATCCTCATGATTAGGTGTCGGTTGGGTCATACTCGTGACTGGGTGTCGGTTGGGTCATCCTCGTGCTCGGGTGTCAGTCGGGTCATCCTTCTGACCACTATCGACCCTGCGTTGTTCAAAACATGTTGATTCAGTATTGCGATTTAAATTTCATTGATAATATATTTTTAAATGATCTACATTGCAGGGTTGTGGTAGTGGCGCTCCTCGCATTGTCTCGAGGTGGTAAGTCCTGGGCCTATTACATTGCGTCACTCGGTACGGCCCTTCCCAATTTGGCTTGAGCTTTCCCTTCGTTGGGTTTTGAGTTGCATGGGTGAAGTTCTTGAGCACCAGGTCTCCCACAGTGAACCTCTGTGCCTTCACCCTGGAGTTGTAGTATTTAGCCATTTTTGCTTATAGAAGGCTACTTGCAACGTAACCTCATCCCTTTTTTCCTCCAACAAATCAAGGTTGCTCCTGAGTCCCTTCTCATTTACTTCTGGGTCAAAATTTTCCGTTCGATGTGTAGCCATCCCGATCTCCACTGGTATTACTGCCTCGATTCCGAATGCCAATGAGAAGGGCGTCTCTCCTGTGGGAATTCTAGCAATGGTGCAATATGCCCACAAGACACTCAGGAGTTCCTCGGGTCACAAGCCTTTTGACCTTTCAAGCCTTTTCTTTATTATATTTAGGAGGGTTTTGTTGGTGACTTCTACTTGGCCGTTGGCTTGAGGGTGAGCTGGCGAGAAGAAATAATTTTTTATGCCGAGTTCTGCGTAGAATTCTGGATATCGGGTGTTATCGAATTACTTCCTATTGTCGGTAATGATGACCCAGGGGATACCGAATCAGCAGATGATGGACTTTCAGTTGAAGTCCCAGATGTTTTTCTTGGTAATCCTTGCCAAGGCATCAGCCTCCGCCCATTTAGTAAAGTAATCGATAGCTACCACTAAGAATCTTATCTGCTTCTTTCCCCTGGGAAGAGGCCTAACTATGTCTATCCCCCATTACACGAAGGGCCACAGGCCTACTATGGGTGTCAACTCTTTTGCCGATTTCTTGGGAATGCTAGAAAACCGTTGACACTTGTCACACCTTTGGGCGAGGAAGGTGGCATCTTTCTGCATGGAGGGCCAATAGTATCTGGCCTTGATTGCTTTATAGGCCATAGATCTACCCCCCGAGTGGTCCCCACATATTCCTTCGTGGATCTCTCGGAGTGTGTAGTTGGCTTCCTCCTTGGACAAGCATCTAAGTAGGGGGAGCATAAAGCTTCTTTTATAGAGGACATTGCCAAGTAACAGATATTGATTGGCCCGCATCCTTATTTTCCTGGTTTCTTCCTTGTCTTCAGGTAGTTGTCCCTCCTTCAAATATCTTATTATCTGGCTAGCCCATACCAGCGTAGGGTTGACCATGTTGACCTTCCTTTCCTTCTTGCTATTGATACTCGACTTAGGGAGGTGTTCTAAGATGATTCCCAGGGCCAGGTCCTTGTGGGCGGACGATGCCAGCTTGGCAAACCTGTCGACATTTTCATTGTCCTCTCGGGGGATTCGTTGAATGATGAAACATTTAAATTGTGACTTTTCTTCCTCTACTATGGCTAGGTATCGCTTCATTCGGCCATCCTTCACCCCATAACTCCCTTGTACTTGTCCGACCACCAATTGGGAGTTGCTCTTGACTTTTACCTCCTTCGCCCCAAGCTTACGAGCAAGATGAAGCCTTGTGATCATTGACTTGGACTCGACCTCATTGTTGGTAGCTTTGGACCCAAATTTAATGGCATATTTGAGTTTCACTTTTTCTGGTGTGATCAAGATGACCCCTCCCCATGCAGCAACATTGGTGGAGGATCCGTCCACATGCATGACCCATTCATCTTGGTCAGTTCCTCCATGAGGCGTGACCTCTGGCCCGGGCTCAGCTTCCTGGTCGTGGGTACACTTGGTGATGAAGTCAGCGACGGCTTAGCCCTTAACCACCCCTCGAGGGTGGTACTCGATGTCGAATTCTCTTAATTCTATCAACCACTTTACTAGTCTTCCCGAAGTCTAGGGCTTATTTAGTATCATCCTGAGTGGTTGGTCTATTAGGACCTGGATGGTGTGGGCTTGGAAGTAGGGCCTCAGTCACTGAGTGGTGATGACTAAAGCAAAGACCATTTTTTTTGTCCTCAGGTATCTTTCCTCCTCACCCTGGAAGGCTTGGCTTGTGTAATACACGAGCTCCTATGCCCCATCATCGTCCTTTAATAGAACCAAACTTAACGCTATTTTCGATATTGATAGGTACACGTAGAACGCTTCTCCTTGTTTCGGCTGATTGACCATCGACAGGTGGCTGAGGTGGTTTTTGAGCTCGATAAAGGCCCTGTTGCACTCTTCATCCCAGTGGAAGGCCTTTCTTAGTAGACAGAAGAAGGGTGAGCACTTGTCAGTAGCACGAGAGATGAATCTGCTGAGAGCTGTGACCCTACCGGCTAGGCGCTGTACTTCCTTTGTGCTTCTGGGTGCTTGCATATCGAGGATCACCTTTACTTTTTTAGGATTGGCCTCTATTCCCCTATGGGACACTATGAACCCGAGAAATTTTCCGGCTGAGACCCCAAAAGCACACTTATAGGGATTGAGCTTCATGTTGTTCCTTCTCAATGTCTGGAAGGTTTCGTCTAAGTCCAAGAAGTGTTGTTGGGTTAAGAGGCTCTTCACTAGCATGTTGTCTACATATACCTTGACATTCCTTCCAATTTGACCCTTGAACATCTTGTTGACTAGTCTTTGGTAGGTAGCTTTGGCATTCTTCAATCTAAAGGACATCACTCCGTAGCAGTAGAGCCCCCGATTGGTGATGAAGGCAGTTTTTTCTTGGTCTAGCTTGTACATTTTGATCTGGTTATACCTTGAGAAGGCATCCATGAAGCTGAGGGTTTGGTGGTCTGCTGTCGAGTCCACCAACGTGTCGATCCTCCGGAGCGGGAAGTTGTCCTTTAGGCATGCTTTATTTAAGTCAGTGAAGTCGACACACATTCACCATTTTCCATTCAGCTTCCATACCATCACCACATTGGCTAGCCAGTTGGGATAGTAAACTTTTCTTACGAAACCAGCTGCCAGTAACTTTTCTACCTCTTCCATGACCGCCTGATTGCTCTCTAGGCCAAAGTTTCTTTTCTTCTTCTTGATTGGCCTTGATGCCGGGTCAACATTCAACTTGTGTACGGCTACCTTGGGGTCTATCCCCGGCATATCCTTGTGTGTCTAAATGAACACGTCTCGGTTCTTGACAAGGAAGTCCTACAGTCGGACCTTGAACTCTCTGGTAGGTCTGATCCAACCCAAGTGGTTTTGTCAGGCGTGTCAGGGTTGAGGACAATATTTTCCAGTTCTCCTCCCAGCTCTTCCAATACTCGAGCCTTCTCATCTCAGACTTCCAAGCTGTCGATGGACATATTTTCTCTGTTACCTGGGCCTCCTTTGAGTGATGCCATGTAGCATTCCTTGGTAGCCGCCTAATCTCCCTTAACCTCTTCGACTCCCTTATCCGTAAAAAATACATCAACAGATGATACGTTGATGTGACTGCTCTTAACCGGTTCAGCGCAGGCCTTTCGAGTATTGCATTGTAGGCTGATGGGTAGTCGACCACCAGAAAATCTACTACTTTGGTCACCTGACGTTCTCCTTTACCTACTGTGACGGGCAAGCTGATTGTTCCCAACGGGAGCAACCGATCACCTATACATCCCACCAATGGTGTCTAAACGGGCTTGAGCTTGTCCCGCCCGATTCCCATTTGCTCAAATGCGGGGAGGTAAAGGATGTCTGCCGAGCTTCCATTATCGATGAGGATGTGGTGCGTGAGATAGTTTGAAACGACCAATGTTACCACAAACGGATCATCGTGTGGTTGGCTCACCCCTCGGGCATCCTCTGCCCAGAAGGTGATGGGCGAGCACTCTAATTTGAGCTGCTTCATTGGTCTCTCTATCGTCGTAAGATGTAGATTCTTTTCTAAGTGGATTTGCCTCACATACGACTTCCTAGCTGAGTTGGACTCTCCTCCTCTCACGAAACCCTTAGATATCACCTGTATCTCCCCAACGGGCCCTTCAGGTCTTCTCTCTTCTCAAGTTGGGGGGTCTCTATGGGTATTCTCATGTCTAACCTACTACGGTCTAGCGATAAACCTTTTGCAGTTGGCCTATTTGGATTAGAGCTTCGATCTGTTCCTTTATGTGAAAACAGTCGTTGGTGTCGTGGATGTGGTCCCAGTGGAAACGTCAATACTTGTCGCGACTCCTTTTCTTTGGTGGAGCACAAATTTTGTCGGGCCACTAGACACTAGGGTCGTCTCGTATGTGAACAAATACCTGCTCCACAGGTGCATTGAGAGGGGCCTAGTTCAGAAACTTACTCTAGGGGAGGTTGACTCGCAGTCTGATTCCCTGGCGACCGCCTCCTTCTTTTGCCCAAGGACTCCTATCTTCCCGGGGAGCCTATTATTGTTCTCTCTTTCTTTTATCGTGCTGCGGGTTAGGCCCGACGTCTCATTCTTGCCTGGCATTGAGAGCATCCTCCGTATTCATGTGTCATTGCGCCTTCACCATGAGGTCAGCTATTTTGGTCGGAGGGTTCTTGCATAGGGAGAATAGGAACTTAGAGGGTATTAATCCCGCCATCAGAGCTGCCACCACCATTTTTTTCATTTGCATCCTCGACTTGTAGAGTCTCTTTGTTAAATCGGGACATGTAATCTTACTTACATTCTCCCTTATTTTGTTGGATGTTCAGGAGATGAGTCGCCGGCTTGCGGTGCCTCTGGCCGCCAATAAAATGGCCAACAAATTTTCAGCTTAACTCGGTGAAGTTAGATACGCTTCTAGTCTTTAGCCGACTAAACCATACCCTGGCGGGTCCCTTGATCGTGGTTGGGAACGCCCAACACATTACCTTATCTGACTCTGCTTGGAGACTCATGTGCATTTTGTAGGCTTCCAAGTGGTCCAAAGGATCCCTACCACCATCGAACATCTCCATCTGCGGTGATTTGAACTTATCGGGGAGGGGATGGGCCATTACCTCTACGGTGAATGGATGATCTGTCCGCTGGATGAGTTCATCGATGGTGGCCGGGGCTTTGCCTCTCAGTGCCTCCCTCATCAAGGCCATCTCCTTCCTTACGTCCTCCATCTTCTCTTCCCAGGACCTTGGGATGCCAACTCTTTCTTCATGACAACTTTCTCGAAATCAAGGCGATGAGGCACTCTCGTCATCTTGCATTTGGTCATGACTCTGGCCGGAAGGGATGTGAGACCCAGGCTGTCCCGCTTTTCCCTCACCTGGCGTGCTTCTCTGACCTTTTAACTCTAGCATGATCTCTCGGTTTTGTTCCATTAGCAGCTGCATATTCGCCGTTAAACCCTGGATCTTCCGTTCGAGATTGTCAACTCTAGGAGTCCCGGGGCGTACTCTGTCGGAGATAGAGGTTTTCAGCCCGTCGGCTCCATTGATATGGTTGTGTTGAGCCGCCATCGACCTGGTATTAACCATGCAGACCTTTAATGCTGTCGAAAAACAACAACACTTCCCATAGACGGTGCCAACCGGTGATGTATTGGAAGAAGGGGCCTCCCTTTGCACCAATCAGATGGTTCACAATCAACCTAGGCCCTTGGCGGGACTGTTCCTGCACACATGGGACAGTAGAGGGTCAGGGAGCTAGTATTCGACAGTGTGCCGGTCTCTAGCTCTCTGACGATCAAGTCAGAGAGAGCCAGGAGACTGTAGATAGAACTCTCTAGTGTTAGGGTTTCTGGAATCTCATACCTGGTAAACGAAGCAATACCCGTATTTATAGGGTCAGGCAAGGGGAACGTATCAAGGTGAATCTCTCCAGCCGCTTTTCCCCCACGTTCTCGCATGGCACTGTTGCCCATGTTCTCTTAGACGTGTACCCCCTGTCTTCTATCCTTTCTATTCTTTTCTTTAGGTTTGGCAGGCCTACTGACAGATTTGTCGCGAAGGTCTGGCAATCAGCGTAACAGTTTCCAGGTGTGGTTTATCCTTTTAAGTCATATGGTCAGGGTCTCGGGTGGTATTAGTGTTCCAGCGAAAAAGGGTACCTCGACTCTGGGAGTCGGGGGTTTTAGACCCCCCAGGATTGAAGGGCCTTTTGGGCCTCGAATGTCCCAGGTAGAGATTTTTTATGAGGCCTTGGGACCAGAATTTGAGTCTTGTGGTTCTTTCATAGAGAGCCTGGGCGAGCGCGTTCCCAAGTGGGACATCCTCGGGACCCTCTAGGACAGGCTATCTAGGGTTAGGCAATGGGTAAACTATCAGGGTTTGGTCCTAAGTTGGGATATGATCTTTCCCATCAATTCTAATTGCCAAATAAAGAGGGGCCCAATTGGTAGTGTTTGGCAAGACTCCTACCATTTTTCTAATCCAAGTCTTTGCCTATTTCATATTTAATCCTCTTGATTCTTCTTTTTCTTAGTATAGTTCTCCTTAAGTTTTGAATAACAGAATCAAAGGTGTTGGCTCAGATCAGGATTATTGGCTTCTTATTACCAGCAACACCCCCTCCCACAATTGAACTAGTATGATTACTTCATGTTTTGATGAAGAGATGGAGCAAAACCATAAAAAATGCTTTTTTATTAAATTAAATATTTTGCAATAAAAATTCCTAAAAAATGAATATTTACAGTAATATTTCATTACAAATGGAGAAATAACTGAAAAAAAACATTTTTTTCCCACATATACAAAACAAATTCCTATAAACAGCTCGGTGGAAAAACTAGACCTTGAGCGATTCTGATGGAGTATGTGGACCCGAGATGGCTGAGCCGATTAACCAAGCGAACCCCACCGGTCCATCTAGTTTATTCAGCGACCTAACAAAATTACCGGTTGACCCAGCAGAAGGCATGCCTACTGATCGACCTACCAAAACGCGTGGCTATCGACCGACCATCAGAGAGGATGACTACCGGTTGACCTAATAGACGAGGAAATTACCAACCGACCTGTCAGAGATGAACGCTACTGACCGATCGGACAGAGAAGATCTGTCATCCAACCCGTTAGAAATGTAGGGTACTGACCGATCCCATTGCTTTCCAGTTTACTCATCGACAAAAACGACCAAGGGATGACCGCCTGCGGCTCTCAAGGCGACGGATGCGTGACGATACCCGAGTGGACCGCAAGTAAGACAAAAGCGGTTATGGGATATAGAGCATGACAGAACAACTACCAACCCAACAGTGACACGTGGACCACTCATCTGCTTTCATGTAACCAACTGGAAGAATATTCGATGAACGGGGAAAGAAACGAGATAAAGAGGGAAGGGAACCCCAAAAGAAGGTAAGGACAATCAATCCCTTCGAAGGGAAGAAAACGATTCTTTCAGCTTTTTCCTTTCTCTAACTTGGGTGTTGGAGAGGTGTTGGCCGGCACCACACCGACGCCATCTTCTTACTAGTGTGCAGGTATGATCCGGATTCCACATCGAGGCACGTCATTGGACCATTTGAGTGATCCTCTTCTGGGCATCATCAGATTCCATGTACATTCTTGCAAAAGGATTCCACAGGCTGATTCTTACAAGTGAGCTTTATATCTCTCAAGTTGATCCCTTTACATGGAGATGTTGCGCTGCAATCCAACTTCATGGCTACTTGAGTTGCCGATGTTCCCATGATATCTTTGTATGTAACCTCACTCATTTTTATGCCAGGGTTCTGCAGAAATCATGTGACAGATATAATGTTGCGCTGCAATCAAACTTCATGGCTAGATATGTTTCTATTTTTCTAATAATTTATATACCTGATTAGGGCAACCTTCATTACGAGGGCAGTAATTTTGATCGATAACGATTCGGTTCTGGACATTTTTCATCACAACTTGCTTGAAAATTTCTCCTTTAACAAATCCATTACTGGGCCTTCCCCAAGACTTGATTCTTAGTCCATTTTGAGTTCCATAAAAGACTACATTCTTTACAACCACATTTTGCACACTTTCTTCCTCTAGCCCCTTCCCCAAACTCCCAATGCTACATTGGCAAACAAACACTTTCTTAAATCAGAACAGAAGACCATATTCATGGGATACAAGCAATATATAACCATGACTCATAACTCTAATTAAGAGAGGTAGTGTCTCACCTTATACCGTGTCCAGGCCCGCACGCAACACGTTGGATCCACAAGTTTTGTGTCCGTGGACCCATTGAGATGCAGTCGTCACCGGTCTTGATGCCTGTGTTCAGCACTCGAACATTAATCGAATTCTGCACATGTATGCCATCCGTGTTTGGGCTTTCTTCCGGTGCTTGGATGCTAACTCCTTGTAGTTTTACATTGTGGCATGTGTGGACCACAATATGGTAGAGCTTGGCATTGATCGATCTCAAATTCTGAACTAGTGTATCTTTTGGACTGTAGAACGCAAGTGACTGCAATCGAAGAACCTGCATTCGTGAGTTACTTGACTACCATCGATCTTTGTTAAAAGGGGGCAAAAAAAAAAGGACTAAAACTATTAAGAAACACCCTCAGTTCTAAAGAGATACATACCGATGCACCCGCAGGACAATCCTTCTTGACGCCTTTGCATGCCCACTAGCTGGTGCCTTGGCCATCAAGATATCCTCCGATGACAGACACCCCTTAAACACTATCGAACATGGGCCAGTTTTCAGAAGATCCCATCTTTTAATAATCAGGGGCGACGAGGATTCTGTCCAATCGAAATGTAATTCCTGAATTCTTACATGGTCCCTCAAAGACCATCGGATTAAGTAAATACCTCTTACTTGGTACATATATCGTTGTTGAGTTTAAGGAGTTGCAAGCAGCAGCCCATGCATGGCTGTCATCTGTTTTCCCATCCCCCTTAGCACCAAAATCAGAGACACTGATATCAGTCAGCATTTATTGATGATAGTAAGTAGGGGATAAAAAGGACTGAAAGAAAAGAGTTCATGAATCTTGCCATTGTAGAAAAATATGGGTTTTTTTTGGGTATACTTCTGAGGTTTGGAAGTTGGAATAAATTAAGGACTCAAGTGGTTTGGTTGAAGAGAGAAGCTATGGCCGTTTGGGTCCATATATAGCATGGAGTTTGTTTTGGTGGCCAAAACACAAAGCAAACCCAACACCGGAATTGATAGAGATTGACAAAGCTTTTCAATGGCACGGCCGTTAACTTGAGAAAGGGAATCAGTTTCTCTGTAGCCTCTGATGGTATAAGCTTTGAATATAAGAAAACCCGTCACCATGAATGTGGGAGGAATTTTGGTCCATTTTGAACTATGTTTTGGCGGTTGTCAGAGGAAAACGGCTGAAAACTGTGCACTACGGTAATGCTTCGACCACACTCTTCTGATAGAAGCCGATTCCTTATTATTTGATACATCGTTCACACTAATCTTCATGTATACGACAAATCTTTGAGGCGTCTAACCTTTTTATCTACTTGAAAACTAATACCTTTGCCGTGTATTTGGTCATGATTTTAAGTTTACCTGCAAAGAGATAATCGCCCGTTGTAACCTTGAATAGAAAGTTTTCCACTTGACATTTTGTCAAAAGACATTATTTTATTAAACAAGTCGAACCAGTCCCACGAAATCTATATATACTAAAGCAAAGGGGGCATCCTCTACGATTTTCTTTTTATTTTTTCTTTTTTTTAAGGATATCACGTGGAACCCATCCCACCCCATGTTTCCCTCTCCTATCTCTCTCTCAATAGGTTGTAATATGTTTCCCTCTCCTCTCTCTCTCTAAATTGGTTACCTTTTTTAAATCATTCAAACTGTTCTTTCTCTCAAATCTTTAGGACTCATCTTATTTTAAGAATCCTCAGCGGATTTCACCGTGTTTACAAGGGGCATTCGCTAGTATAATACAATAGATATAAAGGGCAAAGGATTGTCTCCTACTCAAAAGAAATTTCTTTGAGCATCAACAATCGACACGTGACAAAGAAATTTCATGGCTAAACACGATCCCACCTGGTTAACTTACCACAGTTAATGGTGGGGCCCACAGGTGCCAACTCACCCCTGCCCTAACCTACTATACGAAACCTAAAAAAGAATTGTCACAATGTTGTTGTTCTCTTCCCTTCACCGACGGCGGCTCTCTTCACCGGCAGTGCTCTATTCTCTTCACTGGAAACGACTGCATCTCTGGCAACCAACGGTAGGTATGGTAACTCTTTCTCTCTTTCTGTTTTTTTTTTTTTTTTTTTTCATTCAAAGCCTCACCAAGGCAAGAAGACAACCGATCGGCAACCACAGCTCTCTTCTTCACTTATGATCCTTGGGTGTTGTGGCATCTCCTAGTGGGTTTGAAATCCTCTGCGCCACACCCCCTGATGGGACACTCAGGAGGGGAATCAAAATCCTCCAAAAAGTGAATTGATCCCCCCCCCCCCCAGTGTCCCATAGGGGGGGGGTGGCGTAGACGATTTCAGCCCCTCCTAGTGGGGCAGTCAAATGAGCCAAACTAGTTCGACTCATCATTTGCTGAGCTTGAGCCTTATTTAAAGCTCACAGAGCTGAGCCCGACTGTTTGAACCTTTAAATAAGCTCATTTAGCTAAGTGAAACTAAGCCGAGCTGTACTAGGCACCAAAAACATGTCTCGTTAAATTCACATTATTAATTACGTGGGAGGACATGTTAGTATTACGCCATGTCTATTCTGACAAAACCATCCACAGCCTTATAGTTTTTAAAATAAAAATTAGGATGCTTTGGGTCATTTCAGCTGTCATTGATTTCCACACATTTGTATTGTTCTTAAGGCTCAAGATGGACTGGAGAGTTCAAGTACAATATGTCACATATAAAAGCATTTGAACATTTTGAAAGTGATGTGAAACCCTTTTATGTGGATGAAAGATCAATTTAATTGTTAGAAAAAATTTCTTGTTCTACACCTTGACCTAGTTTTGCGTAACACGAGTAGACAAGGTAGGTTCAGTACATGCCTCAACAAAGAAGATTTTCATAAACCTCAAATGAAATAAATGGAAAATCGAGCAAAATCTTTATTGATATAAATGGAAGTACAATACAAGTATCTTGCTCAATTCAGAAGGGACACCATTCTGTTTGGGTTGTCCTCATCGACAGTAAACAAGCCAATGATAGAAATTCGAGGAATGAACTAAGTCCAATCCTCTTAAACCGAGTTACAGACTACTTTACGCTATTCCTACTCCTAAGATAGACCTATTCCTACTCTTAAAATAGACTAAATTTGATGATGATGTTGATGATGCTTTCTTCTTATTTCTCTTGCCTATTTATATTAAGCCAATTAGTTGCAACACCTTTTCCATGTTGCAAGGTAGTTATTTTCTACTTTCCACCTTTTTGTCATCATAGCCATTTCCTCCATTCTTCATCATAACATTGAATGTTCATCATGGGGTGTGTCGTGACCCTATTTTATCTGCTTCGTGTAAGTGATTATCCATGTTCATTGTACGCTAAACATCATGACACGTGCCTCATAAAAAAACTCTCTTATTCCACATCCTTGTTAGAAACATGCCTAGTGTCTCCATTTTAGTGGATGGGTTCAAAGTTAGCCAAAATCTATGTGCCCTATGTAACACCAAATTTCGAGTCATATATGAAGTGAAATTCGTTGGATAAATTACCTAGCCATTTTAGGAGCTAGTTTATTATTTTTATATGTGGGAACTAAAACTCTAAGTTTGATGAACTTGTTAATTATATCCGTTTAACACATCCAACCTTTGATTATCTTTAAGTTATGTATCACAAAACAGAGTTGCAATTATATAAAAGAGAAGAAGAAGGGGAAAGTAGAAAGACTCTTTTAAATATATGTATATGGATTACACTTTTTCATTCATCAACAAGTTTACCTATCTAAAACTTGATTCAACTCTAAGCTCCCTATGATATGTTCCTTGGGGAGGTTGTAGAGGTATAATGGACGTACACCCTCCTCTTTTGGAAGAGAGGTAGCTTGTAGAACTTCAAGAAATGAACACAGTTTGCCTTGCAATGAACCTTCACTTCTTCAATTTTCTCTCTCGTTCTTCTTCGTATTTCTTGAGTGTTCCTTTTCTGTGTGCATGTAGGTATTTATAGGCCATAGAAACAAGTTTAGAGAAGAGTCTTCATTTGAGGAGAACTCTATCTCTTCCATATCATTTATGTTGAGATGAGATTTTTCAAATCTTATCCCAAGGATTTAGGTGATTCTTCTAGGTGAGAATCCACCTCTTTCCATCTTCTAGGCCGTTTTGAGACCCACAAGAGTCGTGACTATCCAAAATAACCTCCCCAAAAAGAAATAAGACCCGTTTTCAGTTTCTGGTTTCTGCAGTGCACGAGTGTGAATAGTTTATTCACCCACACTTTTAGGGCAAAAGTGAATACTTGAAATCCCTTTATTGCGGGCAAATGAGGATTCCAATTTTCATTCATGCACACTTTTAGGGCGAGAGTGGATACTAAAAATTCTCTAACTATGGGCGAATGAGGATTCAAATTTCCATTCGTGCACACTCATAGGGCGAGAATGAATACTCAAAATTCTCTAACTTCGGGCAAATAAGGATTCAAATTTCCATTTACGCACACTTTTAGGTTTCTACACCGTAGTCTCAACCTTTGATTTAATGATGGTGGGGAGACCGTGGCCTCAACCCTATGATTTATGAGGATAGGGAGACCATGGCCTCAACCTTATGATTTAATGATGGTGGGGAGACTAATGCCTCAACCCATGTCTTATGTGCAGATGATTGATCTTCATGGTGCACCAAGAGAAGGACACCTTGTCATGATCTTCTTCAACATCGAACCCTCTATGATATATATCTTCTTTGATATTGAGGCATGCAAAGGTATAATTGACTTGCAGCCTATTGTAGTAAAGAGAAAGCTTGCTAGTTTAATAGAACTTGAAGGAGATGGGTGGGTGTAAACCTTACTTGAACTGGTAAGCAACACTTGAGAATTATGCAAAGAGAAACTATATCTCTAAATGATAGGGATAGATGGCTGGAAGAAGATCCTTATTTTCGTGCTCCTTTGTAGTATTTATAGCAACAAATTCGAGTTCATAAAATAGTCCTTGATAAGGAAGAACTCCATCTTATTCATGACTTCCATGTTGGCATGAGAGTCTTTTATCCTTATCCAAGACATATTAGGAGTCATCTTTTATGTGATTGCACTCATTTTTAGTCTCTTGGGCATTTAGGGAACCCATGGATGTCGTGGCTACATAGAACAACCTCCATTGATAACGTTCTTATTGAGCTCAAACTCCTGGTTTTCCATAGTGCGCAAATAGGTATCACTGGTGGCAAATGAGACACTTTGGTAGCGAATGAGACATTTTTTTGTCTTAGTTGCGGACACTTTTTGGTGGTGAATAAGGTACTTTTGGTGGCGAATGAGACAATTTTGTCTCAGTTGTGGACACTTTTTTGTGGTGAATGAGCATTTTTGGTGATGAATGAGACAGTTTTGTCTTAATTGCAGACACTTTTTTATGGCGAATAAGACATTTTTTGGTCATTTGTACAAACTAGTCTCATCATTGCCATCTTCCGCAATTTGAGTAAATTCGTCATTTTCACAAAATTTTCCTATATCAAAACCCTACATCCGTAGGAGAATTTTCAAAATGGTGCCAACACCAACTTATATGGTTAAAGAATGTCATGCATCATGGCTAGTGCCAGTCATCTCCAAGAGAATGACTACAAAACTTATAGAATAAGGTTCGAGATGAATTATCTAATGTCGAGACATGCGTGGTTCATCGTTTATAAAATGAAAAGAATGTGTTCTATTTACAACTAGGATGAATGTCAAGACAAAAATTGATAAAGATTCTCTCTAAAGCTATCATAATCTAACTAATCCTTGTAAGACTGATCACCTTCATGAAGTTTAGATGTAATTGACATCATGGAGATCCTCATCTTAAGTGCTTTATTAAAGCAAGTTTGGACTCAAGATTGTGCTTGAATCCGACAAGTGAACATTGACCAAATTCTAGTGTGTTCATTGACTAGCGTTGTCCGTGTTCGGTTCTATCAAGTTGATGCATGCCAACTTGGGACACGAAGGATAATTAAATATCCCAACTGGAATTCTAAGATTAATAAAATCTCAATGAATTGTCAATGGACAATTTAATATAAATAACTTCCATGACTCAATTTTAAGATCGTTATATCTTTTGAGATTGTGACTTCTGCAATTAATAAATTTTGAAAATAAAACAGAATTAGTGCGACATCTCTAACGCTCCATTCCAGAGAGTAGCCACTTTGTGCAAAACGCCAAAGGTTAGGTTTGTTTCCCATCTACCCCTCTCAGCACTCTGTAATTACGGGATCAACACTTGGTAATGACTTTTTATCTTTAACACTCCATTATAGATAGAGTTATAGTGAGATTATACCGCATAAAGACATGATGGTTAATGCTATGATAAAAGTTCAAAATAAGTCATAGATTTATGAAAATAAATCTCATTTTATGCATATAATTAAATCAAGTTCCTACTACATTGGTGAAACTCCATGAGAGATTCTCACATGGAAATAGAGGAAATTCATAGGTGAATTAAATGCAAGATTTGCATTCCACCATGATGCAAAGGAATTGATTATGTGATTCGGATACTAGATGATGTGGAAATGTATAAATGAAAATTTTGTGCATTGTTTACCCTTCACATAGGATTGAGCTATCGCATTGTGAATTTTATTCATTAGAAGCTAGAAATAGTAGGCGTAAATGTGCCTATATCCAAGAACATGAGGGTGCGTGAGGTTTTAATGAAATTAAATCTCATAAGAATGCTAGCGATAATCAAGTCAACTAAAATTGATTATGAAATTTAGAATGTCTACCAGAAAGGTTCAATTACCTACCAAGCAACCACTTAGTAGTATGTAGTAATCCTTTGGATTTTTACGGTAGATGATAAGTTGCACTTGATGAAACAAGTGTTAGGAATCTTCCTTGAAGGGCATATACCAATCAGGTGGAAGTGAGATATTAGGAAGAAATTTGATCCTGATGGTGTGATAGGGGAAAATACTCTTTGTTGTCTGATTCATTGTTATTTTCATTATTAGTATTAGGAGAATGAGCTTAGCTTTACGATTGATGCCCTAAAAGTGGTGAAATCCATCAAGATGGTCTCTCTAATTGCAAAGGGATTTAAATTTTTAAATCAGATGAAATGAGAAGCTTTACTTTACGGATAGCATAAGAAAGCCATCGCATACGGTAGTCAGAAGAGTGTTATACCTATAAATGATGTGAAGGTGTTAGAAAATTATGGATTGGATTAGGAAGGACACCAAATCATGGCATGGAGTGTGTGATACTCTCAATGACGATGGATTTGAAATTCAATTGAAACCATGTTTGTCAGAAAGGAATATTGAGAGTTGCATGTGGTTTAGTGTCTTGAACACATAGGGGTTTGTTAGTTAAGTACTGACATGAAAGACCTAGTGTTGTCGTTGACTTTTGAAGAGCAAGCCTGTCTATAGGAACATAATGGGTTGTTGTATATAATCTATAATATTTTGTGAAGGTTCTTAAAAAAAACTCTACATTATTAAGTATGTCTCGACAATGATACCCATGATATTGATGAAAGTTGATACGCAGTTCAACATGTGGATGATGGAGATCTTGGTATTTGGATACCTCATTGTGAAAGGCCATTGTGAGCCATGGACTATCTGAGTGTAGAAATGCCTTGAATGAGATTTTGAAGTAAATACACGAGATTAACAGGTGGATGACATTAGATTGTCAAATGTTTGGTTCAAATGTATCTGAGATACGAGGAGCCATGAAGTCCATCTATGATGGATTCACTGGTTTCTACAAACATAGAGAAGCTACATGTTATAGGGGTTTGGTTAAGTCCGAATCCGTGACTATTAGTGTGGACATTGGGGAAAGGAGGGTCCCCTTCTCGGGTTCCGACCTCTAGCTTTTGTCCTTTAGTGATTATGTACGTGAATGACTCGGGGGTTAGGCTTTTTTGGGAGTCACCACTAACTCGGGTTTATCGATGGAGTTGGACATCGGCTTCCTTTCTAAAAGAAAGGAAGTTTAGGGGTTAACTCCTTATTGGTCTGGTTTCCAAAAAAGAGGGTAAGTTGTTTTGTTGCGATTGGGGAAGATGTTAGGCGCCCCAATCACCCACATTTTTAGGGTGGCTTCTTGTAAGCACACATGCTATTAATTGCCAAAAATGTACGTATCATAAAATGAGTTTCATTTGTTTTTATAGTCCAATGCCTGAATTTACATCCAACGCCTGAATTTTAACCTAACGCTTAAATTATTTCCACATTCGAGCATTTCATTTTGAAATCCTATAACGATGTGATTCCTACAATGGTGAATCCCAGTAGAAGAAGTATTGATATTGATCATATTTGCCCTCTATGCAAGTTTGACCAAGAGACCTCCTCTCATTATCTTATATACTCTGAAACCCTAAATAGGGTTTGGTTTGCTTCCCATCTTGCCTTAAGGCCTAAAAAAGATATGAACCTTGCCCTTATGGATTGGTTCATGAATTGGTTTAAATTAGAAAAGTCATCTCCTCATGGTAATGCTAATGTTATTGCAAATATAGCTATTTTTTGTTGGTTTATTTCGAAATTTAGAAATGATATGGTTTTTGGTAATGATAATGTTTCTTTTGTTGGAAATATGTGTCCTGACAAAGCCATTCACATAAAATATAGGCATGATTAATTAATTAATTATTTAATAATAA
>JAOXJP010267732.1:0-20432 GCA_025762735.1 Platanus orientalis | reverse complement strand
ACATGGCATTAGGCCCAGGCCCAGGCCCAAGCCCGGCCCACCCCTAGTTCCCGTCTTCCTCCACTTCGGAAGACATGATCCTAACCAATTGCGCTGCTCCTTGAGGTTAAGTAACTCCTGTTTTATTCAACAAAAATAAATAAAGTACAAAAATCCTCTGTTTTAGGGGAACTGTTCTCCCCTTTATAGGGATATGTGGGCTCCACACAAAAAATGCATGGACTTACACCTTGTGAAGGTGAATTGTGCTCCCAATGTAAAGATCAATCCCAAAAAATAACAAGAAAATCCTCTGTATAAGGTGCACTGTGAGGGAGCGAACTGTGCACCCTAGATAGAGGATCTGCTCCCCCAATAATAAATTATAAAAAAATAACCAAAAAAAATCTACCGTCCAAGACATCATGAGGCTTCAAGTGGAATAAAATGGGTGTGACTTTGAAAACCCATTTTATTCCATGTGAAGCCCCATGGTGTCCTAGAGGGAAAATCCTGGACAGACCATCTACCCTCAAAATTAACTCCTTTATGTTGGTAGGGCCCTCATGCCCTTGAACTGAATCGTGACCCATTCTTTTACTCTCTCTCTCTCTCTCTCTCTCTCTCTCTCTCCACTTGGCATTTATCCCTTAACTAATTAACCGGCTGTTGCGGTTGAAACTGATTGAGCTCCCACCTTCAAAGTGGCCTGAAGAGATGGGTCATGAGAATGATCTAAAATACTGTCGCTATCATCGGGTAGTCAGTCACCCAATCGAGAAGTGCTTCGTCCTGAAAGAAAAGATCATGAACTTGGCACAAGGAAAGATTGAAATTGACTCCATGGAGGATGTAGCAGCTACCAACATGACAACAGTCACTTTCGTCTCATTCAGTCCCACTCCTGTATCAAGTTTGCACGTGATGCCAGTGTCGCTTTCTCAAGATTTAAAGGTGTTCTCACCACCACGTCAACTTACATTCGGATCTTTTAACCCCGTCATTATCAGCCACATTGCAGAGACTTCATCTATCCAGGGGCAATATGTGTGTCATTCACTAAGACAAGATCAGTAGACTCCCTTGGTTGAAGATGTACATTCCAAACTTGAAGGAATGCCTTTTGTTGATGAAGGTTGGACTGTAGTTACATGTCGTAAGCGGAAAACTCAACACCTTTAAATTCTACTTGGGCCAAGGCCAAGGCGACACCGAAGGAAAAGCAAGCCCAAACTTGTAGCAAAGAAAAAGAAGAAAGGTACAAGAAAGAGTCAGACACAAAAGGTTCCACCTGTCGACTTTGAAGATGTTCTCAAGTAGCCTCCTTGCATTCCAGTGACTCTTTTAGAGTTCATGCCAAAGAAATTTGTACTAAAAGAATATGTGAAAGTTCATGTTGTCTCTTGTTATGCAATTCATGAAGGCGAGACATCTGATGACAATGTTGAGGATGTGTCTGATATAGGTTCTGTTTCCTTAGACAATGAGGAACAAATTTCAAATGATAATCTTCTTAAGCACCTGAAAGAAAACTCCGAAGTAGAAGAAGAAATTTCACCCACTAGTAGTAAGCCAGAGCCAAATATTTTTTGTATGGCTACAATCACCTTTACATATGAAGATTTACAATTAGTTCTCGTCCACACAACAGGCCCTTGTATGTTACAGGGTACATGTTTGAACACAAAATTTGCCGTATCTTGTTTGATTGTGGATCTGCAGTGAACCTAATGCCAATTCGTACAATGACGCAAATAAGAATCTCCCTAGATGAATTGACTCACAGCAAGCTGATGATTCAAGGCTTCAACCAAGGTGGACAATGAGCAATCAGTATTATTCGGCTTAAACTCACCATTGGAGACCTGGAGTCAACCACGCTCTTTTATGTGATTGGCTGCAAGACATCATACGATCTTCTCTTTGGTCACCCATGGTTTCATTAGACAGGGGTAGTGCCTTCTACCTTGCATCAATGCTTCAAATATTATCAAGACGGAATGCAGAAGCGTGTTGTGACTGAAAAGGTTAACCATTCACTAAGGTTGAAGCATATTTTGAAGACACTAAATTTTACTTGGATAATGAAGTGATTCCAAAAGCATTACCCGTATCTATCCCCATTTCCAATAAAACTCACGAAGGGAAGAAAGTCCAAGACTCTTCAAGTGGGTCATTCCCTATTAAAAAACATCAAGGTGATCAAGAAATTTGTAAGTTTGCACTGTAGGCATCGCGAAAAGACCGGGTAGGTCTGTCCACCCCATTTTAAGGGTTTGGAGTCGCCACCAACTCGGGTTTTTATAGACGGGGTTAGACGCTTGCCTCCTTTCCAAGGATAGGGAGGATACGGGATTTTGGGGCCCGGGCTAGGCACTTGGGCCTAGGGTTGACTCTTTAACTGGTTTGGTTTTCAGGGATCTGGGTAAGCTGTTTGGTTGCGATTGGGGAAGGTGTTAGGCACCCCAATTACCCACCTTTTTAGGGTGACTCTTCTAACCTAACAACTTCCAAGTGCTAGTAAGTGATAGTGTGTGTATGTGTTTATTTTATTTGTATTGGTCTGGACCACCCCTGTGGTGTGATCATTGCAGTCGCACTTGAGACATAGTCTCTGGTTGCCTACATATATGATCTTGTATGGTTATGTGTTCCTATGGTTTTTGTTGGGATCAGACTGCATGTAGTTTTGAGTGTTTGTAAGTCTCGATAGTCAAGTATGTTTGACTGTGAGATTGGTTCAAGGTAGGTTTATTTTAGGGTTTTTATATACTTACAGAGTACTCCCCGCTGCTGAAATGTGTTAGTAAAAGGGGGTCAAGATTATACTATACCAATTTGAGTGTTCTAGGGACCTAGTTGGGCTATGGCTGAGTCCTAGGGTCTTTGGGTTGTGAACCAGTACGACATGACCCTTAGGGTAGGGTGGAGACTTATAAAGAGTCGGGAATGGTTGAAAGGCAATGGTTGAGTCGGGTTACTCAACCGAATCGCATTAACGTAACAGCCATGACACCAACGTTGTCTCCCAGGTAAAATTTAGGTGTTGGGTATTGGGCCTAGTCTATGTTCAAATGTTAGAGAAGAGTTTTATATGTTGGAACAGAGGTTTCCTAAGGTTATGGATTTGTGGGGTTTCATTCCACCCTTTAATTTATTAGGAAAGGGAAATATTAGAATTTCTCAATTAGTATGCTTGATCTTCAGGTTGTACGCCTGAATTTTAATTGGATTAAAATTCAGGCGTATGTTGGACAGTCTGCACTCAAATGGACATATCTTTCTTCACACAACTCAGAATTGAGTGTGGTCGGTCTTTTTGAAAATCTAAGAGAGAAATCTTTCCAACCAGGTGTAATGAGGATAGTTTCATGGTACGCCTGAAATAGGCTATATGCCTGAACTTTAAGTATGTCTAAACTCTATGAAAGTGGGAATTCAAGCGTACTAGTTCTGAGTTAGAAACCAATAGCCTATTTTTTGGGATTTTGAGCCACCAAAAGTGGTCCAACAGACCTAAAATTTTGCAAAGAGTTGGGTTATCATCTCATTGAACTCTTTGTAAAATTTCAACTATGTTGGACAAGGGTGGACCCCTTTTGGAATTTTTTAAGGTGTGGGATATGTATAACTCAACACATAATTTGACAAAAATAGCAGATTGTGGGGCTCATTCCGGGAGTTATACACATGGGATTGGGCCCAAATTTGGTGGAGAACAAAAATATCATGTTATGAAGATACTGTAAACATTTGAGAGATAAATGGTATATACACAAGAAGTTACTAAGAAAAAAAGATGAATGACTAAATTTAACACAGACCAATATTAACAGAATTTTAATCTGAAATAAATTATGATAAAATACCCTACCCTCAATAAAATGGACTACAAAAATAATATAACTGTGTAAATTAGTTGTATAATACATAGAATAAGAATCAATAAAAAAATTTATAAACAAAATTAAAATTCGGACAGTCCCCACTATTCAGTTTGAACAAGGAGGAACACCCTTTTCTAGTGAGAAAGTGGGACCCATCTCGGGGGTCAAATAACATGATTTTGCGGTTCAAATTTGGTGGACGGATAAATCACTATGTCAGTGATTTCCAGTTCAAATTTGGGCTCCAAATGCGAAGTGTAGAGGGATTTATGATCCCTGCACTCTAGTATATTAAAAAATAAAGTTGAAAAAGGGGAGGCGGTTTTGTCTCCCCTATGTCCCACCATGGGGTTACTCAAATGGGTTCAAGGGTGGGTTAATCACAACAAGAGAGGTCTGAAAATACAAGAAAATGAAGAGGGGGAGAGTACTAAGTAGGGAAGAAGCTTTCCTTCCTTCCTTTCTTTCTCTTTCTCTTTCTTTCTCTTCTCTCTTTCTCTCTCTTCTTTTTTTGGGTTAGATTTCTTCCCTCTTTATTGAACGTGAAATGGGTGGTATTTATAAGTGGGATGGAGGAGGGTGATGTGGAGGGGATAAGCATGGAGGGGGTGAGGTGGTTGGAAGAGAGGGGGTAGAAAATGGGTGGTGGAGAAAATGGTGAGGTGTAGGAGTGAGGTGGTTGCTTCTAGAAGGGTGGCTAGGGGTGTGTAGCTGGGGTGAGGAGGTGAGGGATATGTGGAGGGGGTGAGGGGTTAGGTGGCTACTTCTAGAAGGTTTAATGGAGGTGGGAATGGGTGTGTGGATGAGGGTAAATGTGGTGGGCCCTCATGCCACATGTCATGTATAGATTGGTTATAGGGAAGAGAGTAGGGCCCATGGGGAGGGGTGTAGGGATAAGAGAAGTAGTCCTTGGGTCTCCACCCCTCATTTGGAATATTCTAAATGAGGGGTGTAGGGTTAAAAAGAAGATTTAGGGGTATTTTGGGTAAGAATTAAGATATTTTGTCCGAATTTCTCCCCTTTACAGTTTGAGCTTACTTTTAGGGCTCTATGACTCCAAACTTCTCAAAGTTATAAGTTTTTTACATCTCTCGGACATTCCGGTCACAACGCAACTAATAGAATTAGAATCGGATATGGGCAAGTGGGCCAAAATTGGGTTTGAAAGTATCTGTATTAGCTCATACCAACGAAAAAAGGGTAAGAAGGTAAAATTGATTTTTGAAATGTTCATATAAACGGTATCCCTCAAGATTTGTGAGCCATGGGCTCTGACTGCTCGTGAATTTGATGCTTAAGCTAAAAGTTATGCTTGAAACCCTAAATTATCCTAGAACAAATTTCGCTTGGACCTGTGACTGGTTTTTTTTAGGTTTAAATGGGGTATGATGTTAATTATGGTTGTTTAGGTCTTGGAGTTGAGGTGCTATAGGGCCTCACAGGTAGAGAATCTGAGTACTGGTGAATTCCTGAGAAATTTTTGAAGGAAGGTCACTTGGTCGAGAAATGTGCCCTGGATTAGTGAAGAATTTGGTCGTCGAACTATGCTGGGTTTGTAAAAGGACTTCTTCATTAGGGAATTTATCGAAGATCTTGAAAAATAGAAAAAATGAGCCAGACCTTAATGGATTTGGGCTTCTGAAGAGTTTTTGGGGGCTCACCGAGTGTCTATGGCTGATGACAATGATTTGGTTGTATTTTGTGGACAGATTGGGGCAAATGGGAGGCATTGTGTCCTTTAGGGTTTTTTTGAGAAGTTTTATGGATTATTAGAGCATATCCACTGATTGGCTGAGTTTTTTATCTATATCGGGTCTTTAGGGTTTCTTTAAAAGTCCAATTTTGGGGATAAATGATGTATATTGAGGGTGTAGGGTCAAAATGATAACTTTTTTAGCTTTTATGCCCAAATATAGGAATGTTGATAATGGTTGAAGTATCCTCAGAAAAATGGGCTTCATAGCCTGTGGTTTAAGGTTTTTTTAGGTGTAGGGGTAAAATGGTTATTTGCCAACATTTTGGGATTTTGATGTTGGAAGCCTTAGGGAATTAATAATTTTGAGGTGTCCTTATTATAGAAGAGATTTCAAAAAGAGTTGTGGAGAAAAAGTGTTCAAAAAGGGTTTAATTCGCACTTTTGAGGGTGTACGGGTAGAATGGTAATTTGCTAGCCTTTCGATGCTTCATCGTGGGAAGGCTTATGAAGGTTGGCAAATTCAAGGTGCTTTTGTTGATGTGAAGATGTTGAAAAGTGTAGTTTGATGGGGTTTGATTTGGGCTTCTGGAAGTGTAGGGGTAAAATGGTAATTTATCAGTCTTTCGATGCTTCAATGTGGGAAGGCTTATGAAGGTTGGCAAATTCAATATGATAATGATTTAGAGGGCTTTCATTGTGTTTGCAACTAGAATGTCCATTGAGAATGTCTGCCTGCTCAAAGTTCAGGGGTGTTTAGGTTTTGGTCCAATCTTATGCTATAATGAAACCATCTAACTCTAGTTATAGACCTGACTCAAAATTTGGGTGCTGGCAACTAGTTTTGAATTGTCTTGAAAGAAGATAAATTGATTGTAAATTCTACGGTTCTATATTGTTTAGATTCATATTCTACATGTTGATAATTGATTTGCTACAAGATGTAATCCGATTTAAAGTTCCAAATTCAATAATTTTAAAAAGATATTTTTTTGGTTTAAAGAGCACAAGTACTTTTAGTTTTGGTAATTGTTTTTGTAGGATCATAGTGACCATCCTCTTCATTTGTAAAGAACTATATATGTTATATGATTGATTGATGATCTGAATGTTTTATGTTTTTCATGATTATAGTACAAATTGATTGTTTCATAGTTCTGTGTTTAGGAGGATCAAGCATCTATGGTTTAAAGTGCTTTGAATTTGTTTATATTTTGATATAGATTGTTATATATTTTGTATTGTTATTATGATTATTGATTGTTTTTTGTTACGGTATTATTATAAGGCACCATTTATCATCAAGGGAGATGAAACATGATACTCATCACACCTGTTTTATAGTGTCAAATGTACTAAACTCTTCTCAACGGAGGTTAAATGGTGTGATTGGACTCTTCTCACCGGAGACTAAATGGTGTGATTAGACCCTTCTCACTTGAGTTTAAATGGTGTGACTAGCCCTTTTCACCAAGTTTAAATGGTGTAATTGTTATTTGTATTAACTTATGGAATTGTTATTTGTTTTGGCGTATGAAACTGTTATCTATATTGGCTTATATATCCATTTTACATGTCTTATTCTATTCAATTCAGCTATATCCACTTGTTTTATTATGTCTGGACTATCTATATGTATGTTTTTAGTTCAGTATATGTTTTTACATGTTAACTGTTTAGTTCTGTATTTTGTTAAAAAGTATGCAACTATCTGTTTCATTTTGATTGTGCTAAGTCTTGATCCAGTATTCTTTAGTTTATTGTTACCTACTAAGTTTGTCAAGCTCACCCCAAATTTAGCACCACAGATGATGAGGAGATGGTTGCATAATGATGCTGGCAGGCAAGATTGGAGAGTTAAAAGATTAGATATATGCTATAAGACATTGAGACATTACTTTATTTTATTTTAATTCAGTATTTTATTTTAGTTTATTTAAAAAGAATGTAATAAGTTAGTGAATTTTTGTTTAGGCTTAATATTTGATTTTTAAATGATGGTTTAATTTATGTCAGACTATTAGTTTATGTGAATGGGAATGCCAAGACATGATTATGGATTATTTTCAGGTTTATGGAATTATGGAAATTTTATTACAGGTTGATTTTAAGAGATGGATGGTTATGATTTATTATATGCAATTCCGCTATATAAATGAAAAGAATTAACGAAAATTTTATATAGGATTTACAAGTTAAAAATGAATGAATGAATGTTTAATGTCATGTGCCGGAATTCATGGCCTTTCTGATATAGATTTCGGAGCGCGACATCTACGTTTAAATTCATTGGAAAATCATTTGAATTTTTGAATTTCTGTAAATTTGTATTGAACTCATTGACTTTATTGAACTCTATGCTCCCTATGTGATCATATGAACCATGTGGACCATTGAATCCTATTACATGCTTTGAATCATTGATTTTATGAGAAATCTTAATAAATTATTGTAACTTTGGTCTTATGAAAATCGAATCATGTATTAACATCGAATCTAAGTAAATCATATACCTTTGAAATTTTTGAATCATGGAAATGCAATGCCTATTTTCATTTTATGCATTACATAAATATTTTGATTATCGAAACCATATAAACCTTTGAACTTATTAATGTGAACCCTATTGGATTTCGAACCTTTTACCCATTTTAGGCCCCATCATAGGCTAAGTGTGACCATTGACTATTTTGGCCTTGTCACCAGGTTAAGTGTGACCATCGACTATTTAGGCCTTGTCACTGGGCTAAGCGTGACCTTTAAATCTTTAGGTCTACTCACAAGGGTAAGTGTGAAAAAGTACTCTGCACCATACTCTTTGGTTTCGCGAGTTTTCGGGCCCAAATTCTGGAGCTAAATAGAATATCAAGACTGCCCTTGGGGTTACAACAAGGACATTGGCTTTATTCGTGGGGTCTAGCATGAGATTTAGACCCTATAGGTGGGGTTGGCCAGAGCATACAAATACTTTACTTTGGACCTTAGGAACATTGAACATTGGACCTTTCGAACATTGAACTTTGAACACTTTGAATCATTGAACTCCGAACACTTTGAATATTGAACTTCGAACACTTTGAACCATGTGAACTTTAAACCTTTTAAATCATTGAACTTTAAACACTTCGAATCATTGAACATCAGATCTTTCGAAACTAACAGATGTCATTGAACTCACAGACTTTGATCTTCGTATTGAATTATTTGTTTGGACACCGATTCTTGTTCGGTATTTAGCATTGAACTCCGAATTATAAAGTCATAATTCTTTATTCAAACTTAGAAGATTGGATCTTCGACTCTAGTTTGATATTTGATTATTGTTCAATTTGTACTAGCATGATTATGCTTTTTACTTCGATCTCTGTTTAGTTTTACATTGACCTTTGGACTTGCCAGTACTCATATTTATGTTTCTTGCCTCATGTTAGCTATAGTCAGTTATATTGCTTACAGGTTGGGATTAACCCAACTATTTTGTTTTTCAGACAGACTACGATTACAGGTCCTCCATTCTAGAAACTTGCTACGACGTTCTCAGCATTTTTCTATTCTTTCATACTTGTTTCGAACATATTTAGACCATTTACTTTTGGTCCATACTATAGGAAGATTGTATATTCATTTCTCTTTGGTTTATGTTTAGGTGAAAGGACACCCCTTTGACTAGTTCTTTAGATATTTCATACATTGTTACACTTTAGAGCATTATAGTAGATTTATTTTCACTACACTATTATTGTTATGATTACATTATGATGACAATTCCTCTGTGACTCATTTCATGTTTGTGGACATGTGAATATCATATTGCTTCTGCTGTCATTGAACTCAGATAATGTAAGACTATCAGAACTTAAGACTATTAAGGACTATGGATATTGAGTTGTGATCATTGATATTAGCATTTGGATTGTAAAGTAACGATCCGAATCCAGAGCATTAACGAATCCCATATCTGAGTCCTGGTTCAGGGGCATTACACTTTTCCTGAATTATCCTTGAGATACCAAAGTATTCTATACACTGCTTCAATATGAATAGTGGTAAGGGCATGCATAAACTAACTTGCAACACCAACTGCAAAAGCAATATTTGGTCGTGTCATGGAAAGAAAATTTAATCTCCCTACCAATATTCTATATCTACCAACATTAATAAGGCGATCACCATCATCCTCTTTAAACTTCCGATTCGGATTCATAGGAGTGTCTGACAGTTTATAACCTAACATGCCAATTTTACCAAGGAGATCAAGTGTGTAATTTCTATGGGATATGAAGATGCCCTTTTTAGAACGATCTATTTCAATCCAAAAAAAAAACAAGATATTTTAGCTACCTTAGATCTTAGATCTCAAATGTTGTAGTTAGCTAACGCTTTAGTGTCATTATTTCAACTTCATTTCCTGTGACAAAAATATCAACATATACTATCACCGTTGTCACCTATGTGCCATGTTGTTTCACAAATAAAATGTGATCAACCTAACATTGGCTGTAGCCATCAACCACTATAGTTGCACGAAACCGCTTAAACCAAGCTATAGGTGACTGTTAACTATAAAGAGCTTTCTTCAATCTACAAACTTTCTCCCTTCCTGATGCAATCTGAAAGATAGATGGTAGCTTCATATATATTTCTTCATCAAGATTCCCATGAAGAAAGGCATTCTTTACATCGAACTGTAATAATGGCCAACTATGATTGGCGGCTAAAGACTTTGCACACGAATGAAATTCATCTTCGCAACTGAAGCAAAGGTCTCCTGGTAGTCAACATTATACATCTGAGTATACACTTTATTAACTAATCTGACTTTATACCTATCTACACTGCCATCTGGTTTCAACTTAACTGTGTAAACCCACTTACATTCAATAGGTTCTTTATGTCTAGAAAGATACAAAATGTCCTAAGTTTTGTTCTTCTCTAATGCCTACACCTCTACCATGGCCTCCTTCTACTTAAACTTAGATAAAGCTTCTGACACATTAAGAAATAAAAGACAACGCAATAGAGAAGGAATGAGTAGAAGGAGACAAAGCATTGTAAGAAACATAATTAGCAATAGGATATCTAACACAGGAATGAGCACCTTTCCTCAACGCAATAGGAAGATCAATATTGTTTGCCATGGTGGAAAAAGAATTAGAGGACCTACCTAGAGCCAAGGAGATGTTAGGATGGGAGACATAAGGATCTTCAGTCACTACTTCTTTCAATCTCCATTTATAAACTTGCAATTGTTACTCTCTTTGTTCTCCCAAGGCCCCCTTACTATCATCATCCCTTGTAGGAGTACCTTTATCAAAAAAGGAGGGTATAGGTATCGGTAAAGGAGTGGAAACCAACATCACCAGTACACTCCCTTTAAAGAAAGAACTTCCTTGAGGAGAAAAATGGAATAGTCTCATGAAAGGTAACATCCATTGATGCATATTTCTTGCAAGTAGCAAGATGATGACACTTGTACCCTTTTTGAGTAAGAGATTAACCCAAAAAAATACATTTTAAAGTCCTAGGATCAAGTTTAGTCCAAGATGACTTATCAACATGTACAAAACATATGCAGCCAAAACCCCTGGGGGAATGTGAAACAATGGGATAGTAGGATGGACAACCTCAAAAGGGAACTTGTAACCCAAAACCCGAATAGGTAAACGATTCATAAGAACGCTAGCAGTTTGAACTGCATCAGTCCAAACAGCTTTTGGAACATTCATTTCAAACATGAGAGCACGGGCAATCTCCAAGATATGGAGATTCTTGCGCCCAGTTACCCCATGTTGTTTAAGGGTGCCGAGACAAGTGGTTTGGTGAATGATGTCACACTGATCTAAGTAACATACAAAAGTAGAAAAAAGATATCCCCTCCCCCCCCCCATTATGACTACAGAGAATTTTGATTTTCATGTTATACTAGGTTTCAATCATCTTACAAAAAAAAAAAAAAAAGCATTGAGAAAACATCCCTCTTAGATTTTAGCATATAAACCCCATGTACAACAAGAGAAATCATCAACAAAAGTGACTAATAACTGTAACCAAATAAAGAGGCAATGGGAGCAGGTCCCCACACATCAAAATGGACAATTTCAAAAAGAGAATAAAATGTTTAGCATATTTGCAAGAATCACACTTAAACACACTATACTTGGAACATAGAGTGGGAAATAAATAACGAAAAAGAGAAAAGGATGGATGACCCAAACGTTGATGCCACTGATGAAGTAATATGGAGCTGGATGAGCTACCCTTTATCGAAGGAAAACTAAGTTGTTGAATTGAAGGGGCTATGAAAGTAACACCATCAAGCACATACAGGCCGTTCACCTCATGTCCTTTAGTAAATATCATCCTCATCTCCAAGTCCTGAAAAACACGATGAGAAGGGAAGAAAATTACACAACAATTCAATGATTTAGTAATGTGACTAATAGAAAGTAAGTTAAGGGTAAAGTTGGGAACATGGAGAACATAAGCAAGTGGTAAGGTGGGAGTTATATTAACAGTACCCTTACCAACAAAAGAAGAATAAGATCCATCAGCGACTTTGACCTTATCCTTACTAGAACAAATAGAATAGGAAGGAAATTATGAAGACATACCTATCATATGATCAAAGGCCCAAGAATCAATTATCCAAAGTGACTTGGGGAGGTAATAGAAGCACTGAGAGCAGAGGCCAAAGTACCTGGCTGAACAAAGGATGAGGTAGATGTAGAAGTAATGGCTCTAGACTATCCATGAACTAACAAAGGGACTCAAGTTAGTTGGGAGAAAAACTTGGACTGTCAAAAGAAGGCATGGGAGTAGATGCTAGTGATGTGCTAGAAATAACAGAATGAACACTAGAGCGACTCTGTGGACGGGAACCACCTTTACTGCCATAAAAAGGACCACACTGAGGACGGTTTTGTAAGTCCTACTGGGGGCAACCATGAAGGTCCCAACAATTCTCCTTAGTAAGCTTGATCGACCACAATGTTCGCACTTCAATTTGTTTTGATTGTCATATGAGACACCACCTCAACCACCACCATGGAAAGATCCCTATCCCCCATGCTTGGAGGAAGAGACTAATGTAGAACGATCAATCATGGGCTGCTAAGGCTGAACTGGAAGATTACGCCAGTCTTCCTCGTGTAACAGTTATGAAATGACTTCATGTAATGACCCGCTTTATATAAAAATAGCAAAAATGTAACTTTATCCCTTTAAGGTTAAAATTTTCCTTTCACATGTTTAAATAGACCATAGAGTGGTTTAGAAATCCATTGGACCAAGTTAGAAGTGTAAGACTCTGCCAAGTTCGAACTTGTCAAGTTCGAACCTGTCAAGTTTTAAAGTTATCCCAACTTTGCATTTGGGGTACTTTCGCGGACCCACTAAAACAAATCCCAAGATAATTAGGGGTCATGCCATACCTTGATGGAAATATCTAGAAGTCTACTTTCCAGAAAAACAAACAGTATACAATTACAAGTTTCCTATAAAAAGTTATGTTCATTTTACAACGAGGTGTCTGTGCTGACAGGCCAGCATATTTGGGGTAACTTCCCGGGCCCACCGACACCAATCCCAACTAAACTAGTATATGAGTCACACCTTGTGAGAAAGGTCTTTGAGTTTAGTTTCTAACCCAACAAACGAAGATCAATTCCGAGTTCTATAGAGAAAGTTATAAGCATTTTAATGTAAGGGAAAAAAACTAGAAAAAAACCTGTTTTGATCGATCCAAACTTCCCAGTTCGATCCAACTTATTTGGATCGATCCAAGACCTCTCGGGTCACAGAAAAATGTTTAAAAAGTGCTGGATCGATCTCGGATCGATTCAAATGCCCATAATACGATTTTTTTAGGGAAAAGTGATTTTTCTTCATCTTGGGGAGTGTGAAACCCCCCAACTCAACCCAAAACCTTATAAATAAGATTAAAAAAATCCTAATGACCTCATTTGCACCAAAAGGGAAGAAGTTAGAGAGGTTTAGAGGATTTCGGAGCTAAGTGTAGGAGTTATTCCCTAAATTGGATAAGTTTCACTCCCAACTTTGGAAATCCACTATTTTAGCTCATTTTCTTCCTAGATTTCCATTCTCTACCTAGTTAACACTCTTTCTATATCATTTTTACAAAGAATAGGATCAAAGGGAATGAGGTTTTGAGGGTTAGAGAGCTAGAACCAGCAAAAAGGAAAAAAATTGTGAGTGTTCATACATGATGTGCTACTCCCTTTGTTCTCCTACTATTCTTTCATGGTTATTCTTTTATTTGGTTACTGATTTAGTGTTTCCATTATTTGATTGTTGAATCTATGAAGTTTGGCAAGTTCTTCATCTCTTGATTTGAACATCTATGAGATTATGTAAGTGTTCATACATAATGTGCTACTCCTTTGTTCCTTCTACTATTTCTTCATGGTTATTTATTTATTTGGTTGGTATTTTGGCTTCTTCATCACTTGATTGTTAATGTATGAGATTTTTTTTGAGTTCTCTTCACTTGATTGGTAGATCTATGAGATTAGGTGAGTTTTCATACATGATGTGCTACTCCTCTTGCCTTCCTACTATCTCTTCATTGTTATTCTTCACTTTTATATGGGATATTAGATTTTCATCAATTGTTTTCTAAAATCAATGAAGTTTGGTAAGGTTACATCATTTGATTATTAGATTTATGAGATTTTGGTGAGTTTACTTACTTGGTGTTCTACTTTTTTGTTCTCGTATAAATTTCTTCATGATTATTGTCAGCTCCCAAATTTTGACTCAGGTCATGTGATAGCATGAGGATAGCATAACAACATTTAGGCATTAAGACTCTAAGCACCCATGGTTTAGGAAGAGCAAACCTGGACTCTAGGAGGCTAGGCATTCCCAAAGAAGTTTTTTCAGATACTCTAGTCGCAACTAAACCAGTTAAAGCACTTTATTACAGCCCAAAAAGCACAATTTCAGGACAAACCCTAATTTCACTCAAAAGCACTAACGGGACTTTGAGGGTCCACATTTTAGAACCTCATTCATGTCATCAATAAGTTTTCCACCTCTTGTAAATTTTTCTCCAGCAAAGCATCACAGATGGAAAAATTACCATTTTTCCCTTCTACCTTCAAAGGCTCAATACTCACTATTTGTCATCCAGATCACTGAATTTCTTCACTTATATAAGCCTTCTTGTCATGAAGCATCACAGGTAAAGAATTCTCATTTTCACCATTTTCGACCCGTGGGCAAAAAATTACCATTTTACCCTTTCTACTCAGAAAATGACCCCTGGACCCTCAAAGGATCCCTGGAGCCTCTCTTGCGGTTCAAATGGTATAATTTCAAATCCTATGCATCCTTGAGTCTCCCTGCTCCAAGGAACTCATCGCAGGTTAGACACTGTTCAAGAATGGCAACAACCAATTTCTCAATCCATAATAACCCTAACTAAGAAATGACCCTTGCTAGGGCTCTCAGAGACTCATCCAATCTTTGAATTCAGAAACGTCAGTTGCCATATCTCGGCCTCGACCTTAGCTTCAAATCTCCAAGTTTGAGAAGAGAGTTTTGAGGTCTCGAAGCTCTATGAAATCTCAAATCTTCCCCAAAAAGTCAAAAAGATGTCTTCTTGCTTTTTGCTCTTATGGAGCTAAAATATTCTTTAGACCTCCAAATCAGGATCAGTTGGTGTCCATTTCTTCAGAATATCAAGGCCTTCAAAAAGCTGTCTAAGGAGCAAGGACTTTTGTAAATTCTATCCACCAAGATTCCCTCAAATACTCCAAAAAGTGCGATAAATCAAGTCTAAAAATTAGGTGCTTGACCGGCTCCCGAGAGTGCATCCGACATAAAAAAATTTAGATATTCAGTGGCCACACCACTGTAAATTCAAAGCCTTGAGACTATCAGATCCACACTAATTTACAGAAAATCCGTGACCCAAAGAGTCATTTTTACCCTAACTTAGAAAAAACGCATTTTGTCTATATTTAGCACGCGAAATGCCCTTAAAAGTTCTCCCAGACTCGGAATGTGGCAAAGTCAGAGCCATTTTCTCAATATCATCCATGTCCTCAATAAAGCATTTCACGAACCCCTGGTTCAGGAAATGTCTGACCATTCAATTTCACCCGGCTTCAGGCAGTTATAGAAACCCAATTTGTTCAAGTGACTGCTTTAAAAAGCTCTCAGCAGCTACCCGAGAATTCAACAGTCAATCTGTCAGCTCCTATAGCCCTGAGACTCCTCAAACTTCAAATCCCCCGTATACGACCCAAATTAGCATTTTACAGAAGAACCAGTAGCATTCCCTGTACAATTTTGTTAAACCGCTTAAAAAATGATTTTTGACCTAATTTCCTGCTCTGGTACCGTAACCTCGCATAGTCAGAAGCTGTGAATCACTTGAACCTAGGAACATCTATCCCTGGGCCATCTTGAGATCAATTTTACCATCTTTCCCTTTCAAGTTACATTTGAGAGCTTTTTTGGCCAAAAAACCCAGATTTCACCCCTTTACCCTTTTCATAATTTGGTTCTGAATGGACCAGGATGACTAAAGCATCTGTGACTTCTAAAATTGACACTGACTGGGCTGACTTCCAAGCTTGAGAGCTCACACGGAGTGACGGCAATGAGAGGGTTCAAAAAAATCAGAAATTAGATATTATTTCAAATGAGCTAAAGATGAGATATTTTGCATTAAATGCATTCTCATCTTTAGCCCATTAATTGTGACATTTAGATTGGAATCTTCTGATTCCCCCTCTCACCCTCCACCCTAAGATCATGTAGATGGATTTCAAATCCCTATTGAATCCCCCACAACCTCCCATCAAGCAACTTTGACCATCCTCTTTAGATTTAAACCTAATGGGAGTATGCCAAAGGGCATCTCCCATGTCCCCTTTATAGCTTCCCTCATCCACCCTCAATAGCACACCCCCATCACACCCTTCATTGAAGTAGCACAAGTCCAATCAAGCCATCCAAATGGCCATGTCACCCATCCATGCCTCTCCCTCCAAATCAATCTCAACACCTCACTTAGATTGAATCCTAGCCCTACACCCAAATCAGGATAGAGATCATCCTAGCCCTTCATCCCAAGATCCTTATCCTCAAATCCAACCCTCCACTACATGAATTTGGGGCTATAAGTGGTGAACAGGGTTGACAACAAAAAAAACCCTAAACCTAAGAGAGAAAGAGGAGGAAGAAGAAGAAAAATGCAATTTCAGCCCAACCCTTGACAAGGTAAGCCTAAACCCATGCTTAGATCATCTCCCCCTTCAACATATGTGAATTTTGATTACTGTTATGCTGTCCAATTCATGCTAGAGCACTGCTCTAATTCGGGTTACACAGTAGAGGCTCAATAACCTTTACTTGCTTTCATTTTTTACCCCTTTCCGTGATGAATTTCGTATGATTTTTGTAGAGGGATGCTTGAGCCCATATTTTAGTATGTTAGACTAGACATATGTAGAATGCTCTGTATTTAATTTTATGATTTTTAGATATATGGAAGGCCTTGAGATGCCCCCCCCAAACATACCTCAAAAAATTGGGTCTTTTGAGACCTAATTTTAGGGAATCTTTGTTGATTTTATTGTGAATTTTTTATGCATGATCTTAAGCCAAATTTTTTATAGGTTGTTCATATATGTATTACCTGATAGCATGTCAAATGTCAGAATTTTTCCACACCTCTAAGGTGTCCAAATGGCCAAAATAATGTTGCTAGATTTTGGTCCCAAGCCTAACGCCTATTTTTTAAGGGAATTAAAAAATAGGCGTATGGACAAACAAGCGTTAGAAAAGTATAAGCTTATTATATATTGTTGAAAATATCTCTCTCGTAGCTTTCTAAATTGACCAACCATGCTCAATTTAGAATTTTGTGGAGAGAGATATGCCCTCTGGAGTACAGACTGCCCATACCCAATGCCTAATTTTTAATTTGTTAAAAAATAGGCATTGACAGAAAAAATAGGCGTATGGACAAACAAGTGTTAGATAAGTAAAGGCTTATTATATATGGTTGAAAAGATCTCTTTCTCAGCTTTCCAAATTGACCAACAATGTTCAATTTAGAATTTTATGGGGAGAGATATGCCCTCCGGAGTACAACCTGTCCATACCCAACGCCTATTTTTTAATCTGTTAAAAAACAAGCATTGACAGAAAAACAGGTGTATGGACAAACAAGTGTTAGACAAGTATAGGCTCATTATATGTGGTTGGAAGTATCTCTCTCTTTGCTTTACAAATTGATCTACCATACTCAATTTAGAATTTTGTGGAGAGAGATATGCCCTCCAGAGTGTAGACTATCAAAACCCAATGCCTGTTTTTTAATCTGTTAAAAAATAAACATAAATAGTTGTCAGTTTGAAAAATAGGCATTAGGAAGGTATAAGCTTATTATATATGGTTGGAAAGATCTCTCTCTCAGCTTTTCAAATTGACCGACCACGCTCAATTTAGAATTTTATGGAGAGAGATATGTCCTCCGAAGTGTAGACTATTCAAACCCAACACCTGATTTTTAATCATTTAAAAAATAGGCGTTGATAAGGAATATAGGCGTTGGAGAAATTCATGCATTGGGATCTGGGACCCACCCCAGTGAACCTTGACCTTCTCTAAAGCCTATACACAGGTAACTGGCATCTTAGAATTCATCCACATGCTTAGGCATCTCTGTGGGCGCTGTTTACAAGCGTCAGGATGAATTTCAGGTGTTAGATCTGTGAAAGTCAAATGAAACCCAACTTCAAACCAATCCATTCCATAGATATTATCTAGGAATTCCTTCATTGCAAATGCCTCTTTCAGCTTTCCTACAATCATAGTAGGGTTGACTATACGCTTGTAATCTCTAATTGCATCAGATACCCAAATTTTACTTGGGAGACAACGCTTGAGTTGTGGCTGCTATGTCAGTGCGATCAGGTCGAGTCAACTTACCCGTTCACTATATTTGAACCCATCTTGACCTTTTATGGTCTTCACCTTACTTTAGGGTCATGTCGCAATGGTTCGCGACCTAAAGACCCTGAGACTTGGCCATAGCCTAGTTAGGTTCTCAAAACCATGCACATTGGTACAACATAGTCCTAACCCTCATTTAGCTAACTTGTCTACATTTTGCAACAGTGCAGAGTACTCTATAAGTATACAAATAATCTAAAATGAATCTACCCTACATCACTCTCATAGTCAGACATACTTGACTACCGAGACTGGCACACACAATAAACCCCTAGAACTATATACATTTTAATCCCGATAAAACCCTAGGAACACATGAACCACAAGATCGGGTATGTAGGCATCTCGAGACTATGTCTCAGGTCCAACTGTAATGATCACACCACAGGGGTGGTCCAGACCAATAACTTTACATTACATTTAACAAATCATGGACTTTAGCATAATTTAAAACATGTATGAATGAGAGAAGCCGCCTTAAAAAGGCAGGTATTTGGGGTTCCTAACACCTTCTCCAAATGCAACTAAACAACCTACCCCTAATCTCAGGAACTCATACCAGTACTAAGAGTCAAACCCTTAGACCTTTAGGTCTAGTCTTCTCCTCTTCACCTAAAGAGGAGAACCAATGTCCAACTCCATCAGTTAATCCTGAGTTGGTGGCGACTCCAAGAAAAGCCTAACCCTCCTATAAAAGGGTTAGCAACCCTTCACGCACTGGCATCATGCACCGAAGAGTGGGCCCAGAAACCACCGGCGAGCAAGGGAATCCGAACCCCTCCCGAACACCAATGTCATCAAAAGGGTTTCCCCATTAGACAAACAAATTCTAATTTAGATGCTATACTTGACATAGCCTGGGTTGCTTTATTGTAATCTCGAGGAACATATGAAATGGACACTTAAGGATTTTAGAGTAGAATCCTGCGACAATATAAATGATGTTCCAAATTTTCCAGGGAGATTGTACATCTCTATCATTTAATAACTTCACTATCAACAGATTATCACCTTCAAGAAGAACAGACAAACATGGAAGATCATTCACCAACATGAGACCCAAAAAAAATGTCATTGCTTCACCCTCTTCAAGACAACATGAATGTAGTTCTTTCATTTCTCCTTGGATGAAAGAGCCTTTATAATCTCTAACTAAAGTTGTTGCCGCACAATAAATGCCTACTGAACCATCAACATTGATCTTGAAGGAATCTCTAGGAGAAGAACTCTAATGAGAATAATTGATATCACCCAAATTCCCTGATGTACCTTGTGGAATAGAGCTTGAAATGTCTAGATCTTAACTATAATCTCTAATCATCATCATGGCATTAGCTATTATGGAAGTTGTTGAGGCCGGTTTACGTTCAATTATCAGTTTGTTCCTGTCCTTCCAGATACACCATAATATTATTACTCCTTGTTGAAATATTATGATTTTCATTGCTTTCTCGCATGTTTTCAAATGACTTTTGCCTCTTCTCTCTTTTTGAACAATTCTTTTGCTGTTCGAAAAAGACAAAGGAAAAGAATATTTCTTCCAAGAAATCTAAAATATGGGTGCTATCAAGATGTTGTTATATGTTGATTTAATTCCTAGTTTAAAAACTATAAGTTGTACCTACCTTCTAGCGAAATTACAACTTTGCTTGCCAAATCCTTTTTTTATCATATTTTCTTTCTTTTTGAGTCTTTCCATTTTGGATGAAGACCAAAGAGATTGGTTAACGGATTCAAGTATACCAACTGTAGGCCTTCTAATATTTGTGCTTATAAATTTCTTTCTTGATGACTTTGATCAAGCCATTGTGCATCTTTTTCCCTACGGCTATGGTCGATTTTTGAATGAAGCAATTCTTGCTATTCCTCAACAAAGTCAACTC
>JAOXJP010267722.1:0-20433 GCA_025762735.1 Platanus orientalis | reverse complement strand
CTATTATTGTTTCCATGAAGCTGCTGGACTTATAGGAGTACCTATTTTGTTGTTACCACTTTCCATTGCTTGAAGTGACAGTTATGAGGACGAAGAAACGACTAATCCCAACATTTTTTTATCATTTTTTTTCAAAAGGTAAATGTTAGTGGTTAATTTATTAGTCGGTGAAGATTGATTTTGAACCCAGACCAGTGGTATAACACCCACGGATTTTACCAACTTAGCAAACTGGCATCTTCAGTTTTTGATCATTTTCTTCTATATAGTGCAAACACAATTGTTGTTGCCAAATGTTATAAAAAAAAATTATACCTTTTTATAGCCACTAATTACATTTTAATTATTCAAATTACTAAAAAGTACATAAAATGGCAATGACATTAGTGGCAAATATATCCGTTAAAACATTTAAAAAGGGTTTAGGCCCCACCATTATAATTATCATTCTAAACCCTGCTCAACATATTAATCTGATTTAACCTTCTTAACATGATTCAATCCACTTGTGTCCGTGATCCATTCCAAGTTTAAGAACGAACACCAATATAATTATCATCATTTTTAATCATGGTTACCTAATTCACAATTCGGTATGATTAACATGGTTTGTAATTCACCATTATTTTTCTTATTTGAAAGCCACTCAATAATTCCTTGATGATTTACAGAACTTAGTAGATAACTATGGTTGTAATAATGAATTCGGCCGTTCTAATTAGTCAAAAGTCATTTCTCAAAGCTTTGCCAAAAAAAATCTTAAAGGAAATACACAGAGCTAATAGTCATAAAGATGAATCCATTACAGTTTGCAAGGTTCTCTTTATTTATTCATTTATTCTTTTGGGAAAAAGGAAAATAGTTCCCTTACCCCTTTTTGGGTCACATAGAACAGAGTAGATATATATGGTTTATCAACAATCGTGCGCACACATACACACTTTATGGGGATAAACAAGGATCTGACAGAATCCCTTGCCGGAAGTTGGGTACTTTTGTACACAATCAAATCCGCATGCTGCAACGGTGGAGCACAACCCTATCGCTGTGTCGCAGGTTTTTGCGGCTACCTTGGCCACCATATTCTCAACTACACAATAACAATTAAAATTAGTCAACTTTAGAGTAAAATTATAAGAGATATATGATTATTTAATTTAACGCAATATAAATAATATCTAATAAAATACTAATTCCTTTTCCCTAAAATATGCGTTAACAACTCTATTTATTTATATTATATAATATGTAAAAAAATTTCTCAAAAATAACACAAACAACAACAACAACAACAACAAACATCCTTATTCCAATTATTTGGGGTCGGCTACACGATTCTTATTCGGTCATTCCATTCTATCAAAATAATAAATTTTCAGGATTCATGTATAAAAAGTTTGACTGGGATTTTATGTTGGTTTTCAATCAAACACAACCCTTCTAATTTATTCGGACTTAGGACTGACAATGTTTGAAGATACAAACATTGGCAGAGTTTATACCTGTCAAGAGCATAAGTTAATAAAACGTTAAGCATGCAAAACAAGGTACAACAACAACAAACAACCTTATCCCAACTATTTGGAGTCGGCTAGCATGCAAAACAAGGTACTTGGAAAATATGCATTTTACTAGGGTAGGGGGGTATGCTTTGTCTGACAATAAAGTCATTTATTTTTATATTATTCAAACGAACTCTGAGAAGAATTGAAGGAGAAATAATGTGGTATAGAAACAAACCTGAGACAGCAACAAGGAGGACGAGGAGAAAGTAAAAGGTGGGAGAGAGCTTTGCCATCTTAAGAACCTAATGTGACTTCTTCTATCTTTAGAACAAAAAATGACTTATATCTTCTAAGTGACTAGTCTCTAGTGCTCAAAAGTATTTATAGGGTCTTTCGGAGGTTATTTGTCGCGTGGAAATGCATCAATGTTAAAGATTTTGTGTAAATTTGGAGAGCTCCTTTTGATTTCACTCTTTATTGAGGTGATTCTTTTTAAGTAGGACATCTAAGAGTCATCCCCATTCCAAATGGAGAGAAATCTGGCCATTTCCAATTAATACACGATTATACTTTCCATACTTATTTACCTAAATACCCTTGTCTTGTTTCAGTCTCTCGCTGATTTGAAACTTCTGGGACTTCTCTCCATTTGAAATGAAGATGAATCAAACTAGGCGTGTAATGGAGCAGAGTAGCGGACCTTTTTATGTGTTTCAAGATATGGATTTAGCATCAGATTAAGATTTTCACTCTGTTAGTTGGGTTTGGGTTGTTGGATCAAGGCCCAATTGAAATTGACATAGAGATGTTTTGATGGTAGATTAGTTAAAATCTTGCCAACCACGAGTCATTTACTCGGATCTCGGGTTCCATGGGACAATGTAAGATGAAATTGAGTCTGGTCACATTCAGTGGCTTGTTTACTGCACCTACAATATAGATCCAAACCCACTCTTTTCGACGTAGCTATGGCCCATTTCATGCCTTTAAGCTAATTTTCTCCTCTTTTTTCCAGTTGGAGCGGTTTAGGTTCAGTTTCCTCTTTTTCACCTTCTCTGTCCCTTTCTTAGTTGAGTAGTTGAGCTGTTGGGCCTCATGCACAATCTAAAACACGATAATGATGAACCTAGATGCAGTCCCTTTTTGGCTTTTCTTTTCCTCTTGGTTGAGTAGCTGAATTTTATGACTTGTGCAAAATGCAAGAAAAAAAGAAAAGAAAAAAATAATGAATGAAAGAAAGATGGATTGGACCTGGATGCCTCCCATGCCCTTGATAGTGATAATGTGATATGTCTATCTCTGGATATCTTGGGGGGCCATTGGCTGTTGAGTATATATATACTAACAAACACAAATATTTAGTTGGAATGGATCTATTTAGTTCTGTATTTAGTTCATCTATAAGCAGATTTTTTTTTTTATATGATTGAATATTTAATCAATCAGATACACATAGATTCATATTTTCTCTAAGAGAACACAAATATAAATTGAATTTAGATACTAATAAGATACGTATCCTATACTTAGTAAAATATGGGTCTTATACTTATGGTTGTTTTATTTTTTAAGTCACAAAATACTAATGCTTACGTAGCTATAATCGTGACACCCCATATTGTACTTGAAAGGCAAAACCATAATTTTACTTTCATAAGAGTAAAATTATCGTTCCACATGTTTTAGACAAACCATAGAATGGTTCAGGGATCCTTTAGACTAAGTTAAAAATGAAGACTAAAGAAGGACAAAACCATGATTTTACTTCAATTGAGTTTCACTGCATCCTTGGTGACCAGAAGGTAGAAACAATTGAACATTTATTTTCCTAGAGTGATTTTGCATGGGTAGTTTGGTTTAGATCACCATTGGGTATTCTCTTTAGAGAGCATAAAAAGAGCATTAGGTTGTTTATGTTTAGAGACAAAGGTGCGGGGAAGTGTAGTTTTCCCACATTTTTTCACAAATTTGCTTGTATGACGCGATATTAAAAGGTTAGAAAACTACTCAGCAAAACCACTTTGGAAAAAAAAAAACTTTTTCACCTTTTACTAATATTCTAAACTTTAAAGCAAAACGATGTTTTAGCATCTATTATTACAATATAAAATTAAAAACTCAAATGTTTACTAGTTTTTTATAATAATAATAAGAACAATTAGATTATACATATAAAAACTAATGTTTACGTAGCTATAATCGTAACACCCCGTGTTACACTTAAAGGGAAAAACCATAATTTTACTTTCATAAGGATAAAATTGTTGTTTCACATGTTTTAGATAGACCATAAAGTGGTTTACGGATCTTTAAACTGAGTTAAAAGTGAAGAACCTAAGTTAGATTATAAAGCTATCACGTCCTAAAAGTTGTCCTAAGAGCGCATTTGGAGTAACTGCATAGGCACACTTGTACCACTTCGAGTGAATTAGAATATAAATCTTATATCATTGAAAATCTCTAGGAGCATATTTTTCAATGCTTTGTAAAATAGAATTTTCTAAAGAAAGTTATGTCTATTTTATTGCAGAGTGTTTGAGTTGAAAATTTAGAAAATACATCCCTAGCCTATGTCAAGACCGATTTGGATGACGGGGCCAAGTCCTTGGGAGAACCCTTAGACCATTGAGTTGAACCTTAGAGACCCAATGTGTAAAAGAGATCAAAAAACTCAAAATGACCCATTTGTGACTGATCACGACACTTCTAGGTGTGACTGATCTTAGGTGTTGCTTAACCTATGCGTGACCGATCACAAACCCTATGATTGATATAGTTATGATCCATCACACTCAGGATGTGACTCGAGTCACAAGAAAAATAAACATACGCAGAAATACATGGCATGACCTTGTTTGACCACCACACAAGTGAGATCTTGTTTTAGACAAATTCTAAACCACATTAGGCTTCATTTGGGTCATTTAGACTATTTAAAACATAAAAAAGAAGAGAGAAAGAGAGCGAAGGGAGATTTAGAGAAGAAGATGATAACTTCTTCTATAAAGAGTAAGGGAAATGTGTGGACACCAAAAGAAATGAAGTTCTTCTTCAAGATCTCCTTGTTAAATAAAAGGACAAGCTTATTATAAGTAGTTACATAAAGTCTACTATGTTTTTGTCTGTTTTTAGGTTCTTAGAAGTCTTGTAATGGTTATATCTTAAGTCTATGAATGTTTTTTCATATGTTTGTAAAGCCCTTTGTTAGAATCTTAGAAACTCTTGTCTATTGTGGTGATTGGTAATGCGATCTCGCAATTTTCTGCTAGGATCTTAGAAATCCTTAATTTATATGATAAGAAAAGGTGGATTAGCATGCCATCTATATGTATTTCCTTGAAATAATAATTTTCATGCATTATAAATGTTTGTAAACTTGGATTCTATAACTCTATAATTTTCATAAAATATATTGATGAATGATTTGCTTAATTTTCCATGGGAAATATGATTATTTGGATTAGTGATGAACATTTATTAAATGTGTTGGTTGAAGGTAATGTTAGAAGATAGTTATGAAGTATGTTGATCTCCATGTAGTGATACTAGCATATTGTTGTATATAAATTACTTAGGAAACTCTATAGAATGATTCAAGTAAGATATATTTAGAAAAAATGAATGATTTGATGACATATATAATTAAATTGTTATCTAGACCATTGCTAATGCCATGTGTATAGGTTTTAAGATGTTTGAAAAGATATGTTAGGTTGTATGACTTCTCTCATTGATAAGGTTAAATAATGATTTATTCGTGTTGCATATATCCTTGTTCTTGTTAGCATATTTATATCATGCATACATAGTTGCCTCTTGCATTATGATAGAATTATATGCAAAGCAAATGTAAGATAAGATAAGATGGCTAAGGATGAACAATATTTAAAATGAACGAAGGATAAAAAAAATGAAATGAGATAAATGAGGAAAGTAAAGACAAGTGTCTAAATAATGAATGTCCCACCATTAGGAATTAAATGATGACTAGTGTTAAGTGAAAAGTAAAAGTAATTAAGATATAAAGGATAAAAAACATGATAGTCTTTCTATTAAAGATGCATTTTAATGGTGAAGTATATATGACGGTTCTTTCAATTGGGGTCTAAACAATGGTATGACAACCCTCACATTTAAGGTATAAACAATGGTATGATAACCCTTTAATTGGTGTATAAACAATGGCATGACCTTTTCCACTAGGATATAATGAAATGGGTATGACAGCCCTTCCCATTGGGGTATAATGCAATGGTATAACGACTTTTCCCATTGGGGTATAATGTAATGGTATAACAACCCTTCCCATTGGGGATATAATGTAATGGTATGACGGTCCTTCCTATTAGGATATAATGCAATGGTATAATGACCATCCTTCCTACTAAAGTATAATCCAATGGCATAACAACTCTTTCATTGGGGTATAATGCAATGGTATAATGGATCCTTCATAGGGTATAATGAAATGACGACCTTTCCATTAAGAAAAAATCTCAATGGCAAAATATAATGGTCATTGCCATTGCAGAACAACCCAATGTGTCAAGGTATGAAGTAATGCTAAAGGTCCCACTATTGAAAAATAGAAAAATATGTAAGAAAATAAGAAAAGTTATAAGAAAGAAAAGAAACTGGATAAGAAGAAAAGAGAAATTCATAAAAAAGTAAAAGCATTAAGAAAAGAAAGAAAAGCCTATAAGCTTCAAAAGTGAAATAAGGATTATAAGTCATATAAGAAAGAAAGTGAAAAAGACAAGAAATGAAAATACCTAAGTCTCATAAGTATAAGGAAGTGCATAAGATATGTAAGAAAAGTAAAACTATGACAACAAAATGAAGGAAAAAAATAAAAGCTTCATAAAAAAGGTAAAGTTCTAAGTCATGTAAAGAATGATAAGTATTAAAGTACGGAAATGGAAACCTCTAAGTTTACAAGTACGAAGAAGTCTATAAGTTATATAAGATAAAAAAAATTTCATGGAACTGAAAGAAAATATGTAAATTATTAATGAAAATGAAATCATTAATATGAGAAAGAAAAAAAATGTTACTAAAAGAGTGAAACCACATACTCTTTAAAAAGAATATCAAAGTCTATAAGATATATATAGAAGAAGATGTAGCTTTAAGAATGATGAGTGAACATTAAAAGAACAACAATGAAAGATATTTGAAGTGATAAATGAAATTTAATAAAGTGATAGGTAGTAAAGGAACCTAAGGAATGAAAATACTAAGAATAATTAAAAGTAAGAGAAAATGAACTATATTGAACAAGACAAATGATACGAGTTTATGAAAACTATAATGTAAGCAATAAATAAGATAAAAATGAATTTGTAAGAATAGAAGTGATCTACATATGCGTCACAATACCAATTGTCTTGTTATAACTATTAAATGTATAAGGATGATGCATGTTTACTTTGAAGTTGTTCAACTATGCATATTTTTGTTGGTAATGTATAGGCCATGCATGGAAACCGTTAAAAAAGACATATCAAGATTACACTAATTATCTCTATCATTATATATTTAGGAAATGCTTACCATGTCATTGTACATCCATATTGTCATGCATATCATCATGCACATATAATATAAGAATGTCATGTATAAGTAGAATCATGCATATTATCATGTATACATATTAAAAAAATGTCATGTATAAATAGAATCATGTGTATTGTTATACATAGTTCCTATATGATGAACTATGATGATGAGTATATAGATCGTATAATGACTAGTAGACTATGTATGTACACTAGCACATGCCTAAATATGCTTATAAAATTCGGGGTCGTTACAATAATTTCATGCTCACATAACCCGTTTGTCTACTTGTTTCCATTTTTGGTAATCATTACTTAAAAATAATTAGTAATTAATTCATTAATTATAAATACTTTCTCTCACACACACACACACACACACACGAATTTCCAAAGTTTTGGAGGATCTGGACTCATTGTTATCACTCTATAGGTTTTTAAAAAATTAAAAAAAAAAATGGAAATGCAACAACAAGATAAAGGTGGTCACCTTAGCAATTCTCAATACTTTAATATGCAATGCTAAAGTGATCCTAAGATTGCCCTATTTCTAAAGACTAGGGATTTAAAACGAATGGGATAATAAATTTTTCTCTTAATCTTAGTTAAGACATGACAATTGTAACAATATAGGGAACACAATAATTAAGTATCACTAATAAAACCAAAAAATAAAATTAAAAAGGGGAAAAAATACAAAACGGAGCTACTTTACAAAGCTAGGTTGCTAAGGGAAAGGGTACAAGAACAAGGTCAAATATAGGGGAGTGCATGGGCTGGGCCAGGGTAGGCCTGAGGCTTAGCCCTATATAGTAATTTCCGGTTCGGGTTGAGCTCGGGCCTGAACATTTTTAGAAATTTTAAGCCCATGCCCTGCCCTAGTTATTTTATCAGGCTTTGAGCCAACCCATGGCCCATAAAATTTTCAAAAAACAAATACTTTTGATGAGATTTGAACTCATGACCCACTTCATAATAAGCTCTTTAACCAACTAAGCTATTGATTCAAGTTGGTTAATTTCTTATATGTATTCATATATGATGTGTTTTTGAATTTGATGTCTCTTTTTTGGCACCTACTTTTCATCTCAACTATTTTTTGGACATTTTTAACCCTTAACAAGATACGTGTTGACTTATAATTCACCATATACACTTTTTCACTAAAGAACATTGGGCTGAACTATTTCATTGGGCCAATGATCCTATGATATTAACTAACATCATTAATATTTTTCTTGCATAGTGAACTAGTGAGGTGATCGGTTTGGTTAAACCTAGTTCGACCCTCAATTCACACGATTTGATTGTTGTTCACTAAACATATTGAAAAAGATCCAAATAATCACAATAAACATTTAATTTTTTTTTTAATTTGTAAAAACGGAAAAAAAAATCACATGAATATACAAGAATAATATATATGAAAATTAGTTACTTACATTTACAAAAAAATAAATAAACTCCAAAAAAAAAAAATTTAGTGATTAACATATTGTTTACACCCAAAAAGTATACCCACGTGTCATGTTGTGTTAGCAAGAGTTGGTCATCATATAGACTCTAGAAGAGACCTCCACATGGCTAAGAAAAGTGAAAGGAGTTAAGGAAAAATAGGAAGAAATGAGAGGGAGGCACATGAACAGTTGGTTATAAATTAAAAAGAACAGAAAAAAGAGAGGAAAGAATGGAAAAGGAAATAACATCAATCCTACAATTATGAGAAATTATAGTAGAAGTACTTACAACGACTAACCAAAAACTTGACTATAAGAATGGCCGAAGTGAAAAGGAATGGGATCTCTCAACACACACATAGAAATGGAGTCTCCACAACATCTACAACATTGTTTTTCATCCTTTAATACTATTTAGTGTAATCGTCAGTTGTTTATCCATTTAATTTGAAGACTTCAGGTATAAATTTATGCTAGGAGAAAATGTAGTGCCTAGGATTTTGTATGTCCTACCATGTTTTGGACATAGACTAATACATGGTGGTTTTTGAATTTGGTGCCTCTTTTAAATAGGGAGCAAATATTCATTAAAACACTTTTTGTATAGTTTGAACCCTAAACATCCCATTTTTATGGGTACCTATTTTTTCATTTGAAAACTAAAATTGTAGGTTTAACCCTAAGTACTAAGACTTTGTTTCCAAAACATAGTAGACATATAAAATTCTACACACTACATTTGTTTCCAATATTATGTAGTATGCACTGCACTAAGACTTCTCAATACTAGAAGTTTTATTCATTTGTTTATGTTTTTACGAGTATGGTTAATATTGCTATAAGCCCTTGTTTATAATGTAAAAGAACTCATTCAGAATGACAAATCTCTAAGAGGCTTTTGACAAGCTCTTTGAGGAAAGAACCTCTTTGGAGCAGCTTATTACCCAACTTAAGAAGGAGAACAAAGAACTCCTCAGTAAGCTAGGTAACAAGATTGAAAACCCTCTTGGGGATGTGGAGTTACTTGAGACCAACTCCAAGCTTCTAGAAGAGAACCTAATACTTGGAGAAACCATTAAGCAATTAGAGTCAAACAAATAATATCGTCTTTAGAAAAGGAAAATCAAGTCCTAAATAATAAAGTAAGTTCTTTGGACTTAAGACTATAAGATCTGGGATTAATTCTCAATGTGGAGAAATAAAATAGAAAAATTGAAAAGAAGAAACTAAATGAAGAAAAAGATGTTTTAGCCAAAAATATTCTAGATTTAGAAAACAAAGAAAAAGTAAATGAGAATGACTCTAGGATTCTTGAACTAAAAGAAAGAGTTATAAACTCTAGATAAAAAGAGAAAAAGAGTAGAGGGCACTTACTCCAAACTAAGTATAAGAAACTTTGAGTTGTACAGACAAGTCAAAGAACTTGAGGAGCATAAAAGGAAGTCTATTAGCCTTATTGTTCAAGGTAATGACAAGTTCAAAAGAATGCTTAATATGGGCAAGAATAATGGTGATAGGAGTGGTCTTGGATTTGGTTCCACAAATCCTCCTACTCACAACAAGGGGTAAAATAATGCTTTTACAAAGGGAAAAGGAAAGGCTCATGTCCCTCCTTAAGCTCCTAAGCAAAAGGCCATGACCTATAATGGTAGGAAATCAAATACCTACAAAGGTCAAAAGCTTTTGACAAAAGGCAAAATACTTCCTATAAAGGGAAAACCATGTTGAGGAAAATTGTCAATACCATGCCAAAAGAGTGGAGCTAGAAAGTAAAGTGTGTGTGAAGAAGGTATACCTAACAAAGTTTCAACATGCCCAAGAACAAAGATCATGCTAAACCAAGTTGAAGAAACGCCAACTTCATCCAAAAGAAAACCAAAGGAAGTTTTTAAACCTCATAGGTATATGGTAAAGGTAAAAAGGTTTAAAATTCATAAAGATCATCTGAAACCCAAGTTAGAACTAGTTCAAGACCTTTCTCTAACCTTAGAAAATGATCTTGCAACTTGTCAGACAATTACAAAGTGAAAAAGATACAAAAAGGAAAATATAGGGTTTCAGGTGGCTATGATTGATCATAGCAAACCCATAATCGATCATGGGATCCTATGATCGATCAAGTAAAATGGGTATTTTCATTGAAAATTGCCCAAACTACCCTATGATCGATCATAGGTGAGCTAGACTGAAAAATTATTATTTTTCTAATTTTTTGCTTACCTATTTTTTAGGATTATTGGACCATCTCGTACGACATCTTTTAGGGTTTAAGAACTCTATAAATATATCTTAAAGTGGACCCAAAAGAAGAGAGACAAGAACAAGAAAGAAAAGCGTAAAAAAGTTTAGAACTTTTTGAGAATCAAAGTAAGGTCATTCTACTACATTCAAGATCCATTCTTTAATCCTTATTGTGCTAACTATCGTCATTGAGAGAAAAGGATTTGAAGATCATTAGGTTCAAACCCAAGGAACCTTATCAAAAGCTATGAGAGCAAAGCCTCATTCAAAGTATTCTATAAAGCTTTTGATTAGATTACTTGATCGGTTTTTCTTCAAGTATATATGTGCTATTCTAGTAGCAAAATTCATTGATCTAAGTTAGATATTACTCAAATCTTTATGTGTGATTGACTATCATATTTATATCAGCCTACTAAGAGGCAAGAAACCAGAAGAGCATTGTCTTTTCATTTTAACTGAGATCAATAGAGTTTAAATCAGCCTACTAAGAGGCAAGAAACTCAAAGAGCACTGACTCTTGCATTACTGCTATTCATATAGTAATATTATCCTATCAAAGAAGCATGAACTATTGAGAATTTATTTTCTCTAAACTTACTTCATTATATTCGTTGAACCTCCATTGGTGACACTGGAGGTAATTGATTAGTCCTCTCCGGAGACATAGAGGACAATTCATACGTTTGTCGGAGACACCAAACATAGTAAAGAAGGTTTTTGTGATAAATTTTACCTATATCTTTTTGTAAAGAGAAGTAATAAAATTAATTAGTTCAGTGAGGAGCTTTTGAAAGTGGAGATATGCACATTTGCCGAACCACTATAAATTGAGTGTATTCTCTTGTGATTTCTACATTTTACTTGCACTATCTTGGTTCATATTGCATAATCATCATTTGGTTCAATTACTATTAAATTAATTATCTGCAAAGTTAATAATTAAAGAACAAGTATTCAAGTAAATTCAAAAAGATACAAATTACTACAAGAAATTTTTTAAACATCCTATTCACTCCCCCTCTAGGATAGAAGAGACTTGGAATTTCAATCCATAAATATATCTCAATTGTTAGCATCAAAGACTAAGATGTACTATGGTGGTAAACCCCATTCTTCTTTCAAGGGAAAAACTCCCATGAACAATTTGGAATAACCATAGTCATGCCTTTACATGTAGGAGACCTCAAATCACTTGTTATTATTGTGGTTTAGTAGGTCACATGAAAATAGAATGTAGAAAGAGAATAAATGACCTAAAGGCTCAACAATTCAAAGAAAATAAAAGAAAACAAAATGAAAGAAATATAGAAAAGAAAGCTCACTTTCAAAATATTGAAAATGACAATCTAGATTATAAAAAGAAAATGACTCACCTAAAATAAACAAAGATCAAACAAATATGGATCAAGAAAGGAGAGCTAAAATGTCTTGTGGTCCACACCGCTCTTAGAGCGGGTAATGCCTCACAATAGTCTATTGATAATGAAATTCAATGTCCCAACTATCCTAAAGGGGGGTGAATGAGATATTTCAATTTTCAGTCCTTTCTTTTGTTTAATGCTTACAAAATTTATCGAGGTCTGATTTATATCACAAAAATTAATTTTGCATGTAAGTTGAGTGATCTATTTAATTTAATTGTTCCCTTAATTTTTTTTCACATGTGCAAGTGGCTGTTGATGAGCAATTAAATAATCAAGAGAAAATTAATCACTGAGATGATTAATTTTATTAAAAACCTTTGCAATATTACAAGAGAAAATTAATCATAAAAACCTACATACCAAATAGTTTGGTGACTCTAGAAAATTTGGTGTTTACCCCTAGTGACTCTAGCAAGGGCCAAAGAACACCTTTGGTGACTCCGGTGAAGGCACAATAGTTATCAGAAATTATGTAAATTGAGAAATAAATTTCTCATGAATTCAAGTCTTATTACTGTGTAGACCGTTCAGTAACAAAGAGAGAAGTCTCTTCGAAATGTAGTGCCTTTTAAATAGGTGAATTTAATTAAGTAGTACAACAGTGATGATAGCTACTTAATAATAGATATTACTATTCAATTCAGGTGTTTAATTCATCCGTTTAAGATAGAGAATATAATATAGCAAGGAATATTAACTGACTAAATTAAACACAAACCGCGTAGAATTAAATACCTCGAAAACGGCTTGCTCTCGGAGCTTCCGTAGCGGTTTCGTAGGTTTGACCCTATCAATCACGACCTTCCAAGCTTGTAAGAACACTTTGAAGTCTGGAAAAATTGTGATCAAAGACCCTTTGATGCAACACATTAGTTTGCATAATAACAGCTTTGAAAATTCTCTTTTTCTCTTAAATATTCAATGATATTTGTGTATAATCAATGGGGTGTTTTAAGACCAACATATGGTACTTATAGGGGGCCAAAAACCTTAAGGAACCATCCTTATAGTGGTAAAAAATCCAGCAATAAATGCAAAATCATGGCTCAAAAAGACTAATTTTGGTCTCTAGGACCGGTTCCAAGTTTTTCAAGACCAGTCCTAGCATCCACAATAAGGTGCACTGTTTAGTATTAGTCTTGCCAAAACTTGGACTGGTCCCGAGGACCTGGGCGTATGGAAATGTCCCCAAGATAGGTCCCAGTACCATGACCAGTCCCAAAACCTCTAGCATTAATCCCCAAGTCAATTTTTTCCCATTTTTATGAATTTTTTTGACACTTGTGGACTTGGGCTTCTCTGGTTGTTGCGGGGACAATACATAAGGCATGCGGGATGGATCTCAATCAACCAACCTAGGTTTGTCTAGTCTTTTAAAGTATCTTACCATACTTACACTTAGATATTCCTTCTTGTCTTTTTGTGATCTCTACCTTAGCTAATTCAAGAGAAATGCTCGTTGGCTTGAAGACTTATCTTGTGCATCTGGAGCTTGATAAGTATGTTGGTCTTCACTTTCCAACCATTGTGATTCCATGCATACACTTTCTAACACACACACACACACACTTTGGCATGGAATTGACAACACTCAATAATCTCCCCCTTTGTCAATTCCATGACAAAACTCACATCACACACACACATGCATTTGTTTCACACTCACTTTACAAGTAAAGATTACAATGACACTCTTAGTCTCAATATCAAGAAAAATAAAAAATAAGCCCTCGCCCTCAATGTGTGATCTTGAGATGAGTAAGGACCAGAATAAGCGGGCCCGCTCAATGCATGCTTGTGATCTGCAAAACAACATGGATACCTTTCTCAATCGTGCTTTAGCATGTCAAAAAAATGTGTGTTTGTTTGTGTCTCCCCCTTTTTGTTATGGAATGATAGAAGTATACCAGAAATGAAATAAACCATAATAAATAAGAAGAAAATGAACTAGAAGAACCACAAACAGCTTTCCATTCATTAGATATGAAATGAAGTACATGGATGACAAAAAGATAAGTACATAATGCCAGCCATAACAAAAAAAGAAACACTAAGTACTAGACTAGAACACAAAACAAACAAACTGTTAACACAACCCACTACTCATCCTCCTCCTCCTCGTCATCTTCTTTACTGTTATCTGTCTCGGAGTCGAGAGAGGTCCTCAAAATCTTCTCTCCATCTTCAACCCGTGGATATGGAGTGTTCTTGGAGGTGGTGTCCACTCATAGGAAATACTCCTCTTGCAAGTCAAGCTAATATGCAATCCACTCCTAGAGACCCTCCATTTGATTTACTTTCGCAGCCAAGAGTTTCTGGTTCCCTATGATCCTCATGAATTTCTTTTTGACATAGGACTCCATACTCTAAAGTTCGTCTAGAATTAGCTTTTGAAATGTATCCAAAGGTGTGCATGCAGAACTGGATGTCTGAGTGGGAAACATCTGTGGTAATGGTTGCATCCACTCGAACTGGGTCTAGAAGAGCTACCGGCTTTCTTATTATGTTTCATCTTTGAGATGGTTCCTTCATTGATTTTTTTGCCCTGATTCTTACGTTTGGTCCTAAATAGAACCCCATTCTTATTCAACAATTGAGTAATAAGAATTGGATAACATAATTTAGTCGTTGGATCTTGAGATTTTGCTTCCTTGATCATCTTGGAACACATAATGATAGCCAAATACATCCGCTTGCTCTGCATGACATTATGCATCACGTATGCTATTTCTTCGTTCATATTGACTTGGTGAGTCGTGGGAAACAAATTATAAGTAAAGACCCTATTGATAAGACAAGCATCAAGAGAGGTTTTCAAAACATCAAAATGATAACCCCATGCTTCTCGCACACCGCCAATTTTCGCCAAGAGAGCAACCTTCTCTTTGGGAGTAGGCGATGGCATGAGATAGGGAGCACAATCCTCGCAAAACCATGAAACCCCCAATTATATAGAAATGATGTCGAGGTTTATCACTATTGGTTTCCCATAAACCATAGAAGTGAATGAACATTCACTCTTTTTCCACCTTGATGTTCACATATAAGATGCAAATGGTGTGGCTTTCAATCCCAACCATTCTCATGGGTTTGGGTTCCATGAATCTTCACTAATCAAGGGCTTCTTCAAGAAGATGTGAAGAAACTTAATCCTACATTATGCATCCAAGAATTCTTGTGGTTTGAGAGTGGAAGTGTTCAAATGAGAATCCTTTCAAGGTGGCTCACCACTTGCGGCATCTATAGATGTCTTCTGCTTAGGATTTGGAGTACACTTATATATGCGAGAAATTGGTAGATTTTGCTTTTCCTTCTCCTTGGTGCCAATAGATTTATTGCCTTTGTATGCCATGGAGGATGAAGCAGTGGGAGAAAAGAACAAGTGGAAGAGATTAAGGATTTTTTTGGTAGAAATGAGTAAAGAATGGTGGAGATTGAGGTTTTGGGGAAGAAATGAGCTAGTGTGTGCTTCAATGTAACTACTCAAGAATAATATCAAACAATATGCTAAGCAAGAGTAGTATAGAGTATAAAGATGGAGAGACAAGTAATCACACAATCACAAGCATAACATAAGATTTATAGTGGTTCGACACTTGGGCCTACGTTTACTCTTCTAAAGCTCACTATTGAGCTTAGGTATATTTCATTTAGGTACTGTTATAACATAGGTCAATATACAAACCTAACTACTTGCTAAATGGCAAACTAAACAATAATACTTGGTGTTTCCGGTGAGTGTGTACTACTTCCGGTGTCTCCAACAGAGATAGTCACGCTTTTGGTGTCTCTAACAGAAACAAAGCAATAATAATAATAAATATGAATGCAAATGAATGGAAAGACAATCAAATATTGGCACAATATGATTGATGTTGCTAGTTGCTCAAATGTGGGATGTTCTCTAATGAACTAGTATGTCTTAGCTACCCACAAGCTCTAAGTACTTTGCTATAGTGCTCCTTAAGCTTAGTTAAAAGTGAGTTCCTCTTAGGAAAGTGCACATCCCAACCTTTCCTCAATAGTAAAAGTAATGCTCAATATGAGAAAAAATGAGAGAAAGAAGTGTAGAATGCTAGCTACTAAAGCTCAATAATCTGTAGGAAATAGAGGCATGCACAGTGAAGAGGGCTCTTAAAATAGTATGCCTCTTAGCTCTCTTAAAAAACAACTTGGAGTGTTGGAGATCCTTTACCCTAAAGGTAAAAAGTGTCTTTCATAGTAGGGAGGAGAATCTATGGCCTTAGGATAAACATTTGATAAAGGAAGATGCATTTTGGGCCTTTGGATATGCACAAACGGGGTTCAAAATTTGAAAAACTTGTCTCAAATTTTGTGATAAAAATGCCCTCCAAACCGATTGGGGGTTTAGAAAATGATTTGGGATCCAAATCAATTTTGAAATCCGCAATCGATTTCGACTACTTATCAGGCTTCAAATTGGTTTGGGGTTTTGCAATCAATTTGGGTTTTGAAAAAAATTCTCAAAACTCATATCGAAACCGATTTAGGCTTATCGATTTGGGCCTCGAGAGTGCTTGTCTGAGATGAAAAATCAGTCGCAAAATCAATTACGAATTTTGCAACTGATTTTGCTGAAATCGATTGCAGGTTTCGTAATCGGTTTCGATTGAATTTTTCTGCACTTTTGATTTGGGTTGAAATCATTAGGTTGTCCGTGGGCATTTTGGTTTGGGTATTCACAAAGACCCTAAACCATGTCTAGATTCATTTTAGGACACACAAAATGATATGTATGCATGTGGTATACCTTCCATAGTGTGCTTCTTTCACGTGCTCTTCCTTGGGTCTTTGGTCCTTCTTGGCTTCATGAGTTGAACTTGTGAGATCACATAAGACCCGTATAAAGCTCTTAGCACTACCCAAATGTCCATGGGATTGACATACATCAACAACTCATCGAGACCGGTCTTGGTGGTAGGTGGAACCAATCCTAATCCTTTTTATGCAAAATTTATATTTCTACCACTCAGGATCCAGAACTTCAAAAATTATAAAAATACCATTGGCAACCTGTCCACTACTACTCCATGACTGGTCCAAACTTGCATTCTAAATTTTGTCCAGTTTTTTACCTTTTTCTTCAAGAGGCCTCCTATTGTGCTTCCATAGCCATATGTAAAAACTTGAATATTATTTTTTTTAGCTATTTCACACATCCCTATTACACTCCTTAAATATTGGAACATTTTCGCATCGAGGGGTTTCATGAGAATATCTGCCAATTGGCTTTCGATTTTAATGTACTCTAAAGACATGATCTTTTCTTCAACCAGTTCTCTAATAAAATGGTGAAGAATATCTATTATTTCATCATTAAGTGTTGAATTGGGTTCTTAGATATATCTATTGCATTGATGTTATCTACGTACAATTTCATAGTATCTTGTTATAACTTATAGTCCTTTAGCATCTGTTTCATCCAAAGGAGTTGAGTGCAACCACTTCCAGCTACAATGTATTCAACTTCGGTAGTTGACAATGAAATATAGGTCTATTTCTTGTTGTGCCGTGAACTAAGAAGTTTTTGATATAAAAGCATCCTCTACATGTGCTTTTTCCATCCTCCAAATTTCCAACCTAACCAGAATCAAAATATCCCGTAATTAAGCTCTTTTGAAGTAAACACAACAAGAAAGATGATAATGAAAATTGAGTATGCTGGCTTCCTCAGACAAAGAACCATTAGAGATTGGGTGAATTAATTTATTTTCTCCTTACATATATCTCTTTCACCATGACAACTATAACAGCTACCATGACAACAATGATGGTCTCTTTTAAAATGATAACGACAACAAACATAGAAGAGTTTTTGTTCAGATTGTATCAATGATGACATACTTGAGATTTGAATTTTAGTCATATGACAACCACTTTTGTGGTTGTGATATGACCATTCGGACTGTAGAGAGATTTTGAACTATAAATTTCAAATTATAATTGATCTTACACTAGATTTGGTTGAGTGATTGGACTTGATCACCGCGAAGAAGTTGTATGGTTCTGGTTGAAAATTTTAAGCTATTTCATCTCTCAATTGTGGTTTCAATTTCTTAAGCTTGTTTATCTCTTCTGGTTTGTTCAATTTGGTGATTGTTCACTCGCAATATGTTGATTTTATTTGGAATATATCATTTACAATATGTTGATCATGATTATGTTTTACCCATGATATAATTTTTTTAGCAATGATATTCCACCCGTGATGCAACTTTAGCCACGATAATGTTTCATCCATAATGCAATTTTATTAGCAATAATTTTCACTAGTGATGTAATCTTTTCTGTGATTATATTTAACCTGCAATGCAATCTTAAGAATTTTTTTCACCTCAGATGTAATATTTTTGAAAATTCTATTCCACCCATGATTTAAAATTATCTATGGTGATGTTTTATCCATAATGTAATATTCTCTATGATAATATTTCACCTATGATGCCTGGGATGCATTAATCTTGTCCACAACAATGTTTCATTAGCCATATGTTTGTATTGCGATAATATTTCACCCATAATACAATCTTTCCCATGATGAGGTTCTAAATGCGATGTAATTTTTTAAATAATGATGTTTTACCTATGTATAATTTTACCCGCAATGATGTTTTACCCACAAAGCAATCTTGCTCGCGATAATACTCCTTCCGTGATGTCTCTTTTTGCGATGATATTTCACTTATAATGCAATCTTAGAAAGTTATACACGTTTACTATATTGCTTGCATTACTAATCACATCTATAATGATGAATGTGAGATAGTATAAGTTATTTAAAGCAATTGATGGTTAAGTAACTCCCTAGTTAGGTTTTTTTTTATAAATACTACCCAAGTAATCAATAAAAAAAAAACAAAAAAAATAGAGGATGGTTGGAAATCTTCTATAAAACTTATAAAAAAAATATTGAAGTAATTTTAGAAATCATATAGACTTTATCATATTTAAGTACTAAGATTATAGTATCAATAGACATCTATAGCTCAAATGCCTATAACGCCTAGTAGAAAATGATTTATTTTTTATCTTATATATATTTTTAATCATATTATTCATTGTATTAACAATGAACACACTACAAGAAAATGTACTTTTAGTGGCAACCTTTTTTCGTTAACTTAACAAGTGACGCTAAAAGTCATATTTTTGCGGCATTTTTTAAAGTTAACGGAAAAAGTATACATTTTCCAACAATTTATATATTGATGTAAAAATGCATAGTGACTTGACTGCAAAAAGCATAAAACCTAATTTTTTAATTTATAAATTATGTTTTTACATTAACTCTAAGGGTGACGCAAAAAAGTTATAAATTATTTATATAAAATTTAAATGATTTTTTTTTACGTCAAACCTCTAAGTTGACGCAAAATAATTTTAAATAATTTTTGAAATTTTTAAATGCTTTTTTTACGTCACTTTGTAGGGTGACACATCAGCATTGAAAAGTGATAAGTAGCCCCCAAAAAGTGAAAGTCACATTTGGCATGATGTGTCAGCCCCTTGATGTCATTCTAATACATCAGGAAAAACTGATTTCTGTATCTAATCTTTTTCAGGTTGACTGTGATTAGCTAAACACATTGGAAACCCAAATAATCACAATAATAGTTTAAAAAAAGGTTTGAAAAATTGTAAATCACATGAATATACAAGAATAATATATATGAAAATAAATTACTTACATTTAAAATAAATAAATACTCTTAAAAATAAGTAATTTAGTGACTTTCACTTTTTGGGGGCTACTTATCACTTTTCGGTACTGATGTGTCAGCCCCTCTAGTGTCGTTTTCACGGTTCTCACGAGATTCGTTCTCACATAATCCAAACCCAAAAACGAGAGGGAGACACATGGACATTTGGTTATAAAATCAAAAAGAGAAAAAGAAAAAGAAAAGAATTCAGGAGGAAATGGTATTAGTTCTACAATTATGGGAAGTTAGAGCTAAAATTACAGTGTAACTTGACTATAAGAGCAGCCGAAGTGAGGAGGAAAGGAATCTCTCGATAAATATATAAAAATGGAATCTCCGTGAAACCAACCCTTTAATACTATTTAGTGTAATCGTTAGTTGTTTATCCATTTCATTCGAAGCCTTCAAGTATTATTAGGAGCAAATGTAGTGTCCAGGATGTATCTCTTACCTTATTATGGACACAAAGACTGACATATGGTGGCTTTTTGAATTTAGTGCCTCTTTTAAATACCGAGCAAATA
>JAOXJP010267702.1:0-20434 GCA_025762735.1 Platanus orientalis | reverse complement strand
CATCAGTTGTAATCCCGTCACTCACTTTTAACCCAATTTTTCTAAGATCAAAAATTTACTTTTTGGCTTGATTTTGGTGTGTCATTAGAGAGGTTATTCAGTTACCTTTCTAACAAGACCAAGATTGCGCAAATCCAATGTGATTTAGGACAATTATGACCAAATTAGTAAAGGGTTATCAAAAGTTGTGGGAATAATGTTTTTAGAAATTTTAAAATTTTAGCAAGTTAGTTTTTGTTAGAAAGTCCAAGTTTTAAAAAGTCTTTGTGGTAAGACTTGTGTCACAAGTTGTAAGTGTTTTAAGGATTTTAGAAAGTGTGTTTTTTAGCAAGTTTTGAATTTAGTAAGTCTTAGGTTGCAAGTTTAGGATTTTAGCCCCCAAAAAAAAAGTTTAGGATTTTAGCAACTTTCTAATTTGTATAATTTCCAATTTCTAAAGGTTGTAAGCCTATTTAAAGGCATCAAACCCATTCAAAAAAATCAATGAAGAATTAAATAAAATCATGTTTTGAAATTGAGTGGTTATCAAGGGGGCTGTAGGCCTGGTTTGTCTCCTCCAAGAGTTGACGCCACTCATGGCTCCCCTCTCTTCTTCTTCAATAGGTGCAGCCCCAAGCTCTCTCTCCTTATTATTCTTATCTTTCTCTTTCCCTCTTAGTCGCTCCTTATCTTTCTCTTTTTCTTTCTATTCGACTTTCTTCTTCTTATTCCTTAAAATTCAAAGATTCATAGTCTTAGAATCGGGGGTGAGTTGGTGGAAAATGAAGCGGATATCCAAGCAAGCTTACGTGGAGGATTACTTTCAAACTTTATTTCAGGAGGATAGGCCGTTTAAGCCAAAAGTGAATGGGCCTTCCTATGCCCATGTTGGATGTAGGTCGGGCGGAGTGGTTAGAAAGACTGTTCGAGGAAGAGGAAGTTAAGAAGGCTATTTAGATGATGGATGGCCTTAGATGGGATCACTTTGGCTTTCTACAAGTCGTGTTGGGAGGTAATTAAAGAGGATCTGATGCTAGTGTTTAAAGATTTTTTGAGAAGGGTTTCCTGGATTAGAGAAGTAATGCTACGTATATTGCCCTTATTCCAAAAAGGGAGGGAGTGGATCAACTTTCTGCTTTTCGGCTTGTGAGTTTGGTGGGTAGCATGTATAAAATAATATCCAAATGTTTGGCATTGTGCCTCAAGGTAGTCCTTTCAGGCATTGTTTCAAAGGAGCAGGGTGCATTTCTCCGAGGGAGATCTATGGCTGACGAGGTCTTGTGTGCTAATGAATGCATTGATGCTCGGATTCGTGAGGGAAAGCCTGGGGTGTTATGTAAATTAGACCTGGAGAAAGTGTATAACCATGTAAACTAGGAGTTCCTTATGTACGTGATGAGGAGATGCGGTATTGGTATGAAATGGAGGAGATGGATTTGGAAATGCATAAGTATGGCTTCGTTCTCGGTGTTGTTAAATGGGGTGCCAAAAGGGAACTTTGGTTGTAATAGGGGTATCTGTCAAGGGGATCTGTTATCTTCGCCCCTGTTCCTTTTGGTAGTAGGGGTTTTGAGTGATCACTAGGCAGGACGGTAGAAGTGGGTATATGTATAAAGGATTCTCGATCGGCCAAGGTAATAGGGAGGTGATTGTGTCCCATTTGCAATTTGCGGATGATAACATCATTTTTTGTGATAATTATCAACGACAGATGAGGATGCTAAGGTGCGTGTTGAGATACTTTGAGGTGGTGTCTGGCATTCGTCTTAATTTGGCCAAAAGTGTCTTGATAGCCATTGGGGAGATTCCAAATTTGGACCAGCTTGCAGCAGACTTGGAATGCAGGTAAGGAAAGCTCCCATCCACTTAACTTGGCCTCCCACTTAAGGAGTTGTATAAACAAAAGGAGGTGTGGTGCCCGTTGATTGATAAGATGAAAAAGCGTCTAAATGAGTGGAAGGCTCGGTGCTTGTCGAAAGGGGGGAGGCTCACATTGATAAAGGCGTCCTTGGCTAGTATTCTTATTCATTATTTGTCCCTCCTGGTATTACCTATCATAGTGTGCTCTGTTTTGGAGAAAATCCAAAGAGATTTCCTCTAGAGGAAGGGAGAGGATGGGAAGGGTACTAATTTGGTCTCTTGGGAGAAAGTTTGTGCTCCAAAAGAAGGTGGAGGTGCAGCAATTAGGTGCTTAAAATCCATGAATAAGGCTCTGTTATGTAAATGGTTGTGGAGATTCGAGAAAAAACCCAGGTGCTTGTGGAGGCAAGTGGTTGCTGCTAAGTTTGGCGAGGCAAATGGATAGAACCCGTCTGTTCAGAGGGGTTCGTATAAGCATAGTCTGATGCGGACATCATGACCAAGATGATGATTGGGCCTTGTCATTGTTTTATTTATTTACTTTTATATTGTTTTATTTTTTTTATGTATCATTATGTCTCATGTAAAAGGGGGCACAAAATTTTGAGGGTATTTTAGTCCATAGGAATTATTTAAGGGTATTTTTAGTAGTATAAGGTTATTTGTGTCAAGAGAGTAGTAGAGAGGAGTATTTGGAAATTTCTAAACTTTGTAAACAAACCCTGGCCGTGGGTAGCCCTATAAAAACCATCTCACGCCCCTTTTATTTTGATGCAATGAATAAACAGAATTTTGGCTCCCACGTTATGTATCTTCTTCTTCCTCTTGCTGGTTGCGGATGAAGAGCGCTAAAACCTTGGAATGGATCTAGGGTTATCCCTAGTTTAACGGTTGTGGTGGAGGCCACTCCCTTCGCCTTGGGTCAAAAGCCTCTATCTCTTCTTCTTCATCTTTTGTTTTCAAATTTTGACAAATTTCATAGTTGCTGAAACTAGTAATCTTGCGAGAATCTTCACCAAACAAGTAGAGGCAAAGTTCAAAGTTAATCAATCATTAATGACTGCTCCTAAGGCCAAAACAACCCACCTTGAGGCATCTTCCATCGAGTTTAGTGGCTGGTGGAAGACTTAAGAACAAGCCTATTGCTGTACAGACGTGAAAACCATTCAGAGCAGCAACACGAGATTGACCACTGTTCCTATACCATAGGATTGGGGTTTTGGTTTTTCTCCTGCTCATTGGGGACTCCTAAACGATACTAGAGGTGGTGGACCCCAGCCCATAGGGTCCCCCCTGATCAACGACCAGCTAATCTTAACCATAAGAGGTGTCAAACAGGGGCAGCAAGCAGTTTTTGGGAGATTTAATTTTAATCCCTGATTAGTAGGGATTTTGTTTCAGGCTTTTAGCAGGGTTATACTAACCCCATTACGATCCTAAAGGAAGAATCAGACCCTCCTAAAAATCAGGCCAGTTCGATACATACCAAAATCTTTAAGGAATGGCATGCTTCTGTCCAGAAATAGGGCCTGTATGAAACTGATCATATCTCCCTCATATTTAGGAGTTTGATCGAACCCTTTCAAGAGGGGTTGAGTAACTCTTGGGCGATCCTATTGAAGCAAGAAGCCATCCAAAAGCTTCCCTCCATTCAGAGCTGTGAATCCTTGAATTATAGGCTGGCGGCAAACATGAAATTCCCAGGCTGATCTGAACAGTGCCTAACAACCTGGTTTTTGGCCACTTCATCTCATGAGATTTTGCTTAGCTGTTGCTATAAATCACAGGGAGTTTGTGCTTCAGCTACAGCAGGTAATAGTCCTCTGTGTCGACTTAGCTTTTCAAGCTTTTGAAGTAGATTTCTGTGGGCTGTTGTGGCATAGTTTGGTAAACTGTGGGGCTATTGGTTTGACCCTATTTTATCATGTTTATGACCTGATTTCAGCACCTAATCACATCTAAACCATTTCCTCTTCACATACCAAACATCCTTATATAAACCCTTTAATCCTTGTTCAATCATTCCCATCCAATTTTCCCATCTGCCCTATGTTTTCCCCTTATTCTTGATCACTGTTAACCACTTTAATAACTCCTGAATTTCATGGACAGCAACTTAGTTATTTTGTGATCTCTAACTTAATCATTAATCTAATCATATTGTTAGGCATAATTGCATCTAAGATTTTGTATGCCTTAACTCTGGATATGTGTATTGAATCTAACTGGGGAATCACTTGACTTAGCATGTGAATGTGCAAGTAAGAATTTTCCTTATGTCTCTTCATTACTATAATAATTTTATTCCTAACTCCTTTATGCACACACCCACTAGCCAACATGCATGCTGTATCATAGTCCTTGGAGGGGAATTATGAAGTTCATATCATTATTTAGAGAAGGTGTGACTTTTGAGGTAGGAGATGGTAGGAGGGTCAAATTTTGGGAGGACGCTTGGTGCAGGGGGCAATCTTTAAAGCATGATTTTTCGGATCGGGTTGACTTGGTGGTGGATCCTTCGACTATGGTGGCAGAAAACATGTCGGTTCAGAGTGGGGAAATAGTGTGGAATCCGGTTTTCAGACGGAATCTATTTGATTGGGAAATTCTGCGGGTGATTGATCTATTGGCTCGATTGCAAGCATCACATATTAATCTTGGTCTTGAAGATAGGCGGGTGTGGAAAGTGGCTATAGGGAATGAGTTTTCCGTTAAATCTTGTTATGGGCATGTGAATAGATAAGGGTGGATGCCGGGCCGTGGAAAGAGGTGTAGTGTAATGGGTTCCCCCTGAAAGTTCAATTTTTCATGTGGATAGCAGTGTTGGAGAAAATCTCTACAATGGATGCGCTATGGAGGAAAGGCTTCCATTTGCCTAGTATTTGTCTCTTGTGTTATCATGAGGCAGAATCGGCTACACATCTCCTCATTCATTGCCCTTTTTCATGGGAGATTTGGCATGGCATATCGAGGGATTTTGGGAGCGCTTGCATTGTCCTCTTAGACCTCGGAAGCCTATTACTTGGTTGGAGAAACAGGGTGTTAAGCGCCTTTGGTAAACGGGTGTGGTGTCTTGTTCCCGCAGCGGTGTGTTGGGTGATTTAGTTGGAAAGGAATAGCAAAGCTTTCAAAGGTCACACAGAGCCGGCTTGAAAGGTCTATAGGAGAGTTAAGGAGTTCATTGTGTTTTGGGCTAGAAGATGTAAAGGCTATGATGGGTTACCCAAGGGGGATCTTCTTCGACATTGGGAGAGAAGTATAGGGTTGTCTGAAGTTTAAGTGGGTCGGGGTTTCTTCTGTCTTTGTGGGGGTCCTCCCCTCGTTTTTTCCCTATCTTTATTTGGGGATCCCTTGTCCCCTTTGTTGTTTTGATTGTTTTTTTTTCAATTTAATTAATAATTTTTTTTCCAATCAAAAAAAAAGATTCATTTCTATTTCCATAAACCTATTAAAGGAGCTTTGACTTTTATGAAATTTCATGATTTGACATAGCAAATCTTATCTGAATATCATGAAATTTGAACTATAGGACCTCTCTACATGTCAGAATCTGTCCTAAAATTTTCGAAATTTTTTGATCTGTCAAAAGGATATTTTGGCAATTTTCAAAATTTCCATCCGAAATTACCCTTGTTAGTCTTTTCTTCCTATTTTCTCATCCTTTACTGTTCTAAATCATTATAAATTCATTTTTTTTAATCTATTATCTGATTTCTAAATTTTCATGGCTACTAGTGTGAATTTAAATTTTATTCTTGAAATTTGCGACCGCACTTTAATTTAGGCAGCTTGTAAAGAGGGACATGGCAGATAAGGCCCTAAACAGAGCGGAATGGCGGAACAGGATCCGTGTAGCCGACCCCAAATAGTTGGGATAAGGTTGTTGGTTGTTGTTATTGTACTTTAATTTAGGCCATTAGTTGAGGTTCTTGGGAATATCATGCATCAATTTTTGGTATCTTCTCTATTGTGCTGCATCAAGATCATTTAAAGAGAAGATGATGGAATTTGGCGAATTGGTGTTCTTTATATCTATCGAAGGAGGAAACAGTGGACCACATTTTTGTTTATTGTATGGTGACGTGTAAAGTGTGGGAATTCTTCCTCTCCCATATGGGTGTGTGATGCGAACATTGCAAAGAGGCTCTTTTATGTGCCACCACACAAGAGGACAAGGTTCAAGTCTTGTGTCATGTGTGGGTTAATTAGAGTACTTTAGGGATTGGGATACATTTATAATAAGGCCTCTTGTGCGACGGGGTTTATGGGAATTTTAGTTATAAGGGTGTTTTTGTAATCAGGCTGAAAAGCCAAGGGTAGTTACATCTTTATGGGTGATCAACAGCTCAGCTTTTCTTGTCTTTTCATGGGCTACAAAGTCAGCAAGTGGGCCCCACAACATGGCAGGTCAACATCCCCTTATAAGTGTAGTTTTGGTAGTCAGTTTTTTAGAAAGTAAGTTTTAGTAAGTCTATGTTAGCAAGTTTCCCCTGTTTTAGAACTTTCTATTTTGTTTATTACTATTTTTTTGAGTTTTTAAGCCTATATAGAGGCACCCCACGACTTGTATGGGCGGACAATGAATTATTGAATGAATTGAAATTTGGTTGTTGAGTTAATCCCTCCTATCCTCCCCTTTCCCATGGCTTAGCCTTGTGGAGCACTAGGGATCTCCCTAGTCTTCTCTCTTGCTTCTTCTACTTCCTTTCTTCTCCTATCTCTGTTCCATCTTCTTCTCCCTATTATTCTTCCTCTCTTCTTTTATTCTTCTATTCTTCTTTGTATCTTCCTTCCCTGCTCTAATACCTTGAATATTAAGTTGCTGAAGTGCTGAAATCTATAGACATATAGAGATCCACGGCTGTGTACATTCAAGCTCCCTCTCTTATCAAATCACCCATGTTAAAGTAAGTACTTCTCTATCAATTTTCGTGGGGTATTCTTCATCTACTTTTTTTTTTTTGAATGGTAAGTATGGAATTTATTCATAAAACAAAAGTAAAAGAGGAGCCGATACAAAAGAGGATCATCGGGAAAGTGCATCCAAAAGGAAAAGAAAGAAGATATAAAGAAAAGGACACCAGCCAAAAAATAAATAAACAGAAAATAAACAGACCAAGCCACTAGATATCCCTCCATATTTCTGACCACATGGACTCCTCAAACCCCAACCAAATAGAAACCCACTCATGAAACGTATTAAAATAAAGACTAGTAGCTCTTCATGGCTGCAATATCTCTCCTCAAAAATCCTATTATTTCTCTCCTTCCATAAACCCCAACAAATAGCCCCTAGTAAAGCCCTCCAAAGGGATAGTTGAAAACTTTCAAGGCCACCAATCCACCAACCTAAATTAACTCATTAAAAACATTTGGAAAGATCCAAGAAACATTAAGATGTGAAAGGAAAAACTCCTATACTACCTTAGCCACCAAGCAATGAATAAAAATGTGACTTACTGATTCCTCCTCTGACTTGCAAAGTATGCATCTATTAGCCAATTTTCATCTCCTACTCTAAAGATGATTGAGGGTAAGAATCTTATCTAGAAAAGAGTTTCATATGAAAAACGATACTTTGGAAGGGATATTTGGATTCCAAATTGTTCTATGAGGAATTATAAGATCTGAAGAATGAAGAGACTCAACATAGAATGATTTTGGAGTGAATATACCTCTATGGGAAGGTTTCCACACCCACACATCTTTATTATCTAACACTGGCCTTAAACCCCCTAACATTTCCAACAAACTAACTAACTCACCCATCTCTCAATCATTAGGAGCTCTTCTCCATCTATGATCCCAAGCACTTCTATTAAAATCATAGCAATTAGCGACCGATGCTTTAGGATCCACCGATAATCGATAGGAATTAGGAAACAACTCTTTTAAGGGAACCTCCCCTAACCACACATCCTTTCAAAAGCTAATATTCCTCCCCAATCCTAATTTGAACTTGATGAATTTTCCAAAGTCCTCGTTCACCAATAAAATAGACTTCCAAATACCACAACCATGTCTACCCCTAGCTTCATTTGATTCCCAACATGATTTCTCACCATATCTAGCCACCACCACCTTCTACCATAAACTATCTCTTTCCACCCCAAATCTCCAAAGCCATTTGGCAAGAAGAGCCCTATTATGACTTTTAAGTTTTCTATTTCCAAGTCGCCCATGATTCTTAGGAGTACAGCACAAATCCCAATCCACTAGATGATATCTATGATGATCAACCCTATCATTCCAAAGAAATCTTTTAAACAACCCCTCCATTATATTTGCCACGGAAGCCAGAATCATGAAGAGAGAAAATAATTTGGCATGGCAGCAAGAGTTGCCTTTACCAAAGTTAATCTTTCCCCTTTAGATAAAAGAGGAGTTTTCTAAGATTCCAACCGGGCCGAGATCCTATCAATAATCGACTACCAAATTGCCTTTGACTTGTAATTTGCCCCCAATGGAAGGCCAAGGTATGATGCCGGTAATGTTCCAATTCTACACCCCAACAGCCATGCCAGACTCTCAATGTCACAATTCTCACCCACTGAGTAGATCTCACTCTTGGACATATTAATTTTTAATCCCGAAACCGCCTCAAAACATCTAAGAATGCATCTAAGGAAACCCACTTCTCACATCCGCTTCACAGAAAATCATAGTATCATCTGCAAATTGTAAATGGGAAATAGATACCCCCCCCACTCCTACCTTGAAACCTGAAATAAATTTCATTTTTGCACAAGGGATCATCCTACTTAAGACTTCAGAAACCATAATAAATAGGAACGGGGATAACAGATCTCCTTGTCTAAGGCCTCTAGAACTGTTGAAAAAACCAGTCGAACTTCCATTTATCAAAATTGAAAAGGAGGCTGATCGGATACAAAAGAAAATCCAACTTCTCCATTTAGTCCCGAAACCCATTCTCAAAAGGATGTAGTCTAGGAATCCCCAATCTATATGATCATAAGCCTTTTTCCAAATCTAATTTATAGATCACTCCACTTCTACCCGACCGCCTACAATCCTCAATGCATTCATTAGCAATAAGCACCCCATCCAAAATCTGTCTACCTTCAATAAAAGCCCCTTGTGGAGGACAGATAATACCTTTCATCACCACTTTTAATCGGGAAGCCAACATCTTAGCAATTATCTTATATACACTACTCAAAAGACTAATAGGGCGATAGTCCTTAATTCCTTGGCATTTTTCTTTTTTGGAATTAGGGCAATAAAAGTATTATTGAGATGTTCATAAAATTCCTCCGAAATGTAAAATTCCTCCATAACTCTCATCAAGTCCTCTTTCACAATATCCCAACACTTTTGAAAAAAAGAAATAGTAAACCCATCCGGACCTAGTGACTTGTCCCCTTTCATTCTCATGATTGTGCTATGAACTTCTAATTCTGAAAAAAGCTTCTCAATCCATATCTTCTCCTGATCAGATATCCTATCAAACTCTAACCCTTCAAGAATAGGTCTCCTGAATGCGTCATCCTTAAAAAGATTAAAATAATACGATTCCTCCTCATTTCTAATCAACACTTGATCCTGGGACCATTTCCTATTAATCCAAAGCCCATGAATACCGTTAGAACCTTTATGATGTGAGGCCACTTTATGGAAGAATTTTGTATTGCTATCACCCTCCTTTAACTAATCGATCATCGATCTTTGCCTCCAGAATCTTTCTTCTTTAAGCACGAGAATCTGAAACTTCTTTCGACTTGATTTCCTATTCACTTTTTCATCATCAGATAAAACCCTCTCTTCTTCCAGTAAATCCATGGCCCTAATCTTTTCCCGGCATTTCTTACCCTCCTCCTTAAAAAATCCCATTGAGAATTTATTCCATGCTTTTAATCGAACTTTTAAGGAATTAAGCTTAAAGGAAAACACCCGACTTACATTCCCCGAAACAGAAGCCTAGTTCCAAACATGATCTACTAACCCTAGAAAATCTGGCTCCAAGAACCACGATTCCTCAAATTTGAATGGTGTAGGCCCACCTCCTCTCCATCCCGACTCAAGAACAATCGGCGAATGATCCGAAAGAACCCTTGGTAATGCCACTTGAACTCTCCCTAGAAACATCTCCTCCCACTCATTGCAATACAAGAATCTATCTAGGCGGCTAAGAGATGGGCACTCCATAAAATTGGACCACGTGAATTTTTCTCCTTTGAGGGGGGCTGTCTATTAACTTCCATCAATCTATAAAATTACCAATTTTTTGCATTTTCGCCACCCTACTCCCCTCACCTTTCCATTCATGTGAAAAACGAACCAGATTAAAATCCCCACCTAGGCACCAAGGGAGATTCCATCTAGCCTTCACATCATCCAATTCACCAAGGAAGTCATTAATTTCACTATCAAAAACTGGCCCATAAACCCCCGAAAAAGACCATTCAAACAAACTCTCAACCATACAGCCTTTTATCGAGATAGAAAAGGCCCCAATTTCATGATCCAAGATCCCCATCTTGTCTATATTCCAAATCATGAGCAAACCTCCAGATGCCCCCCTAGATGGAAGATCCAACCACTTGTTTGGGCCTAAACCCCAAATCTCCTTCACCACTTTCTCATCCATGAATGATAATTTTGTTTCTTGAAGAATTAAAATATCCAGATGACCTTCAACAAAACCTTTATTTACAACCACTCTTTTATCCCTGCTACCCAATCCACGAACGTTCCAAGAAAGAAGTTTAAGATCCATAAAAAACTACTTGATAATAATCCCTTTCCCCCTACGAGTCGAAGTCGCAGACATTACCACTGTCCTACGGTCATAATTTATGTTACTCTCAAGTTTCTTTAGTTCATGTTGAAGGCGTTTACCACCCTCCATTCCCCCCCCCCTTGATGCATCTTAAATCTACCCCTACCTTCGATAGATTTAAATAATTCCAAAACTTCAGCCTCAAAACCTGCATATGATAGGCCGATAAAAGGTCCGAATTCCACCAATTTTTGGAGAACCCATTCCGAAACCACCTCTTCATCTCTATCCGCCACTCCCACAAGCAGTCTTTTGTCTAACCCCTTCTCTACCTGAAGAGGGCTCATATAACACTGAAATTCAGGCCCATTTTGTTCCAGTATGCCCCTCTTACCTCCGCTAACATCTTTTGTTTCCAATATTGCTAGAGGTGAAATCACTAGAGCCTCTTCAGTCATATTCCCCGCCTCTATTCCTTTTTGTTCCAATGGCCCCCTTTCACCCCCTACAACTTCCATCGATTCCAGCCTTGTTAATGGTGCAACCACTACAACCTTGTCACAAATATTCCCTCCTCCAATCCCTCCATTGTGCTCAACTTCTTGCTAACTTTTTCCAGACCATTATTCAGAATATCCCCACCATTCCCAATTTCCTGGATAAAATTCTCACCCAAATCATACCTGCATAAATCTAGAGCATCCAATAGAATAGAGGAATGAACATTGGAAAATAGAGTATAGTGACCTTTGGCTGGCAAAAGACTAGAGAGAGACACGGCATGTACACCCCTTACCACATGTCCCGGGTTAAGCGTATGGAGATGCTTTTCCAGCCACATCCTCTTATGTCTCAGAAGATCCATCGATAGTCTTGAATTTGTCTCAATCGGAAATGGTTTGAAATGACCCAAAAAGCTCCCCCTAACACCAATAGCAGCACTCGATAGATGCTTCTTGCTGGAATTACAGTCAGACAGAGAATCCACAGCTCATGAATTTGGAATATGAGAGACAATCGAATTATCCTTCTCCGGTACCTCCTCAGTTGATGTATACTTCTAGCGCAATGTAGCCTTCATCACAGCATCAACCGCTGCCTCCCCTCCCTTATCTGAATAATCCACAGAATTCGAAACCTATTAATAAGACGATTCCCCCATCTCAGACGACTCACTACCCGACCTCCCCAACTCGATTCTTACATTTAAGCCTTCACCTATTGTCAATGCATCATTCGATCTTTTTCTATTAATCGTAGCGATAATCAAATTCTCCTCTTGATGTCCCCCTTTTTCAGAAGCCGAAGATCTATTCCAAACTTCTTTCACCTGGCCAGACGACCCGTCATTCCCAATTGGTTGCTGCCAGTCACTATCCCACGCCCTCACCTCCGGTGTACTATAAGGACCCCGAGAAAGCTCCTCCCTCTCCGGCGCCATCTATGTTATCAATCTCCAGGATGGAAGCTTCAAGGATGCTTCAAGGCCAGAGTGTGAATAATTTGCCTCGATTAGGGCAGAAGAGGATGTCGTCGGAGCTATTTTGTGGATATCCTGTTTAAAACCATTGGTTTGAGCCATCCAAACCTGGTCGACCCCCGGACCCCTGGGTTGTATATAAGTAGACTTACAGACCCCTAAAAAGTCTGGTCCTGCCAGAGTAACCTCAGAGATTCGACCAGTAACAGGGTCGAATCTATTCATAGTATTTAATGGGTTAAAAAGACCCTTATACCCCCTTTGTAGCACCGCCTTATCCACCTTATCCTTATCTTTATTTGCTTAAGCCTCTCACACGCAATCCTCCTTAGGGTCTTTTGATTCCAACACCTCATCACCCCTCGATGGACGAGATTGAGGCAACGCATCCATTTCCCCAGGGTTCCCTTCATACATAATCTTTCGGAAGTGAAAGTCATCATTTGGCTTTCTCGTAAACCAGGGACCAGAAGAAGAACTACATGGCACCGCCATACCCTGTTCCTGACCATCATGTGATCTCTGCAGGTATTTGAAATTTGTATTGTTTGGAAGAGCACCAAAACTTTAATCGGAAGGCCTTATCGGAATAACCTCCCTGGCTTTACCGGTATCCATAGACTTCAACTTTTCCTGCTGGCGCTCCACACTACGATTCTAAGACTCACACTCATCCAATGAAATTTCACCCTCAATAGAAATTAGCACCAGATAATATTTGCCTTGATCCATAACCGACATCAATCTCGGAATCCTTCTCAGATCTCCACTTCTCACCTCCAGTCTCACCCATCTAATTTCCAAACAATTTGAAGTATCCTCGTCCACTGATAGAAGAGCCCCACAAATATCCCCAATTGCTTCGAAGATTACAAACATCCATAAGTTTAGAGGAAGGCCCTATACACGAATCCACCAAGGTTTTAATAGACTCTCATAATTGATCATAAAAATATCTGGTTTCCAGTTCTCAAAATCGAAAACCCCATAAGATGGGACTTGAACCTTCATACCACACAAGAGAGAGGCTTCCTTCTCAGAAGAACAAACAAAGAGTGCCCGAGCATTTCCCATACCAATCCATGATACTTCCTCCACCAATTTAAGAGATTCACAAATATGTTCCGCAATAACTTCCAAGGGGGAATCACAACTTGATCGATAGCATATCACAGCAAGTGCCCAGACCTTTTCATCAGCCTCTGTACCCACCCTAGAGATTCTAATAGCCCAATCTCTTTCCCCGTGTTGCACCTCTATTTTCATTGAATTAACCGATGTTGATCTCCCACCATGAGCCAGATTCAAGACACCACTATTCAGTTGTGGAAAAGATATTGGGTCCACTCCCACCAATTTTGGAGAGGCCGGGATAGCACCCCCGAAAGACCTACGAAGGACGAAAGCCATGATAACCCATCCTGAAGATCCCTCACCTCCTGGAATAAAAATCATAATTTCTCTACCATTTCTCAAAATTTCTGAAATTTTTAGCACCTCTCCCTGTTCATTCAATCTGCCTTTAGCCACTATGATTTTGTTACCAACATCCTGTGTTCTGATCAATGCCTGAAGCTTTGTTTCATGGCAAGCTTCATCTAAAATTGAACAAAACCAAGGTATAAGACCAGTCTTAAATCGTATGGATGAGACAAAGGCTTTTCTCCTTTCTATAATCTTCAACACCTGTGCATTAGCCACATAAATCACTTCTAAATCAAACGTCTTGCGTTCAATCACAATCGTTTGTTTGACCGCCATTGATCAATCCCCGGAAACCTTCAAAGGAGAACTCCTTTGTCGCCTCAAGACAAAGAAATATTCATCTTCTTCATAGTAAGTTTGACTGTGATACTGAGAGCGATGAGGCCTGCGATGGAGAGCAGAAGCTGAACCCTCTCCCCGCGAAACGAACAGATAAACCCTAGAAAGCTTCGTTTCATGGCAACCCTTTTCAAACTTGTCTCCAAACTTGCTCTTACGGCTTGAGATTCTTTAACAATGTTTGAGCCTCTTTGGCTTGGTCATTATAGCTTTAAGTCCATCTTCTTGATGAGAAATGGAATATTCAGCATGAAGGAAATCCAAGGACCAATGGATACTCTCTCTCTCTCTCTCAATTTAAGTTCTAACCAGGAACCTCCCCCCAACTCCAAACCCACACACATAAAATATTTCCTAAATGAATAGATTGACTGAAAGTTTGGAGTCACTGGACATGAGAAATGGAATATTCAGGATGAAGGACATCCAAGGACCAATGGATAGTAAGTATGGTCTACAAACAACAAAACAACACGATTTTTTTTTCTTTACGGTGAACAAATGCATCAGTGCACTTGATATAATTTGTTTGTTATTATTTTTAACGATTTTTTATATAATAGCACACTATCAAGACAAATTGAAAAAGATGCAAAATCTATTGATCCCAAGGCTGGCTAGATTCTAAGAACCGATGATAGTAACCAGTGAATCTCTCGGCATCCAAATAATGAAAGGACTGATGGTTATAACCACTTAAATTGAGTGCATATTCTTAAGAGTCAACGAATGGCCATGTCAACATGGGTGTAGCAACTTAGGGTAGATCGGGTTAGATTGGTTCAAGTCCTTTCTCTTTTTTTTTCTTTTTTTTGTGAGAGTTCAGGTCCAGTTTAATATCTTATAAACTTTAGCATGATTAGCTTGAACTCAAAGCATCTCAACAATTATGCAATATTCCAGTCTTTAAACTAAAATTTTATTTGAGAGGCCAGAGTATGGTGTCCTGCATCTAATAGGCTTTTGAGGTTTAAAGTGCAAGTTTTGAAGAGTAAGCATTCTCTAATTAATGCTAGGGTGAAGGAGGGATAGAGTGGAAGAGTCGTGACTGGTGGAAGAAAGATGGAGTTGGAGTGGGAGAGGAACGTAGAGGGAGAGAAGTTCGATTTAGTGGTTTCAAATCCAAATCAAGGTTATAAAAGGAAACCCAAAAATTTGATGATGGATAACTGATTATTATTTTAGACTATTTTTCCCTTTACATACCTTTTTTGGAATATTTTAAAATTTTGATACCTTTTTTTTCAAATATTTAGAAATACCTGATTATTTGGCAATTTTACCAAACTTCATAGATGATACGGGAAAAATCCATTTTTAATAAGGGCATCTTATATAGAGTTGTATACGATTTCTATTGAACTTAATGAAGATTTATGAATTGCTTTTGAAGGCTACTGCTATATCCTGTGAAAGGATGACTTTCTTTCTTCTTCTTTTGGAAAGATAAAGAAAATATATTAAAAACGCTAAATAGGAAACAAAGGCAGCATAAGGCATGCGCCAAGATACAACAATAGCAGCATAAAGCAAAGCATCAGCAAGCACTAAAAAGACACAATAAGAGAATCTCAGTCGAAAAGCCACTCCTCATAAGCAGGGCGAGAAATAGCAGGGACAACAAAAGACCAATCAAAAATGAAAGAAAGGACCATATCACGCAATTTACGGTCCGGCACTGACAGCCCTTCAAAGATCCTCCTATTACGCTCCATCCAAATAGACCAACAAATCGCCGCAGGCAAGGCAACCCAAAACACTTTTCCCAACATATTCCCCAACTTAGGAGGTTTAGATGGCTAGCATTGAAAAGGTCACGAATAGAACCTGTTTGTACCCAAGTCATTCCCACCCCCGCGAGAAAAAAACTCCAAAGGGCCGCAGCAGAAGAGCAATGAAGGAACAAATGGTAGGCCGATTCACCATCGAGCATACACATGGAGCACCTGTTTGGAGTAATAAGACCCCTAGCAATCAAGTTATCCATTGTGGGAGCCCGGATGACTTTCTTGGTGTGAAACCTACATATTTTTGTATCCTTGGTAAGAAAACTTGATGATCATGAGCTGTTGGATCCTTGGTGAGAAACCCTGCTGATCCAGGTAAGAATTAATCCTAGTTCTTACTTCTTTTCTCTGTTAATGGTGGTAGGATGGTCTGTAGAAGCAGGAAACCAAGCCTTCATTGAAATCTGTACTATAAACTCATGAAATTGACCATGTTTCCCCTACAATTTTCTGTTTAAAGCTTCCTGATCACAAAATAGCATTCGTGTGTTGGTATTAGATCAGAAATATTCTGAAAAGTATTAGAAATCGTGCAACCCCTTTTTTGCTAATAAATCTGAGTTGGAAAGTCTTGTGTCTTTCAAATACACATGGCTGCGATACAACCACAGATCTGGATGCTCTGTTGTGTCCATGATTCCATCGGCCAAGTCTGATTTTCTATGCTTAGTTAACAGTCCATACGGCCAGCTTTAGTTATGATCATTTGGATGGACTGATTTGTGTTCTGATTCATTGCTTATTGATATTCTTGGGCCTTATCAATATTTTTCTGTTCTCATATAGGCTGCCCAACATTCTTAGACCTGGTCTATATTGTCTTTTATCATATTGGCTGCTGGATTGTATTTTTTTTTTTTTTTTTTAGTTCTAAAGACTTCCATCTAGATCTTTGATGCTGATTTTTTCAAAGTCTGACGTAGGGTATTGTATGTCCTATTGATAAAATCTACTTTGACAACTCTATGGGTTTTTAATTGTGGGGATGTGATTGATTGAATCACAAATAATTACTAATCTAAGACTTGATATGAACATGAAAGAGAGTAGGAATCTAGGTTATCCTTTCTCATTAGTTTGAGCAATTTACCTTCAATCTCAACATGTACGCATCTCCTAAAGCATCCTACATCAAATTTGGTATCAGAGCATGGTTAGTTTAAGGTCCATTGCATCATAGGACTGCATTAGTATATTCTAAAATTTATGGCAGCATATTGTGCATATGCATTCAACCCTTTTTGCATTTAGTTAAGAGTGCAGTCTGGTTAGTGTATGTCATGGTTTGATATTCTAGTGTCCTAGGTGTAGAGGAACCACACCAATCCATCCCGAACTTGGTGGTTAAACTCTATTGCAGTGACGATACTGTAGGGGGGGTCCTGCAGAAAAATAGCTCGACGCCAGGATGATAAAAAGCCTAACACCTCTCATTCTTATTACTTATTCAATATGAGAAGTGGTACAGATTACCACCCACCACCCATGGACCCTACACAGTTCACACAAGCACATCACAACCTCACTAAACATATGGATTTCGTGCTTGGCCTACCCCGGACTCCTAGGCAACAGGATTCCAGATTAGTGGTTGTGGACCATTTTTGTGAAATGGCCCACTTCATTCCATGTTCGAAGACCTCCAATTCTTCTAGGATATCCAGACTTTTCTTTGATGAGGTCATTTGTTTACATGGTGTGCCCAAGACTATAGTGTCTAACCGAGACATCAAGTTCGTAAGCTACCTTTGAAAGATACTTGGCGTATGATGGTTATGAGGCTCTAATTCTTGTCTGCTTATCACCCTCAAACTGATGGCCAACCTGAAGTGGTGAATTGGAGTCTAGGCAATCTTTTGCAGTGTCTGTGACCATATCCGGTTGTGGGATTTCGTTTTGTCTGTAGCTAAGGTTACATATAATAGTTCAGTCAATAAGACCATAGGCATGAGTCCCTTTGAGATTTTTTGTGGCTATAAGCCTAGGGCCCTATAGACCTTATTCCCATGTCAACTATACATAGGCCATCAGAGTTTGCAGATGCATTTGCAAATCATATTCATTCATTGCATGAAGAGATCATGAGGAAAATTGCAATAAGTAATGAGAGGCATAAACAGTCGATTGATTCTCACAATGTTCGCAGAGAATTTCAAGAGAGTGATTATGTTATAGTTCAACCTGGGCCTGAACGATTCCAACTGAGAGTCCCGAAGAAACTACATGCCTGTAATTTTGAACCCTACAAAATTGTAAAACAAGTTGGATCAAATGCATATGCAATAGACCTTCCATCAGACTTGGGGATTAACTCAACATTCAATGTTAAGGATCTTGTTCTTTCATGGTCCAGCTTCTCTCCTTCTTGATCCCTTCTTTGACTAGCAGTCCCCACCCACCCAGCTTCCTTAGCCTACATCTCCATATCCACCATTAGCTCACAAAAAAAAAAAAATGTGATAAAGGATATCCTGGATGAGCATATAGTTTTCATGAGACAAAGTGGGTACTAGAAATACCTTGTCAAGTGGAAAGACCGACCAAATATAGATTGTACTTAGGTGATGCAGGAGGACTTACAACAACTAGACCCAAACTTACTAGAGCGGTATTGTAGTTTGTTTTGCCAAAAGTGAATTCTTCTAGCGTACCAGCGGAGGAGTAGGAGGATTGCACTTATTTAATTGTGGTTCAATTAGCTACAGCCTTATATGGGGGCCACACGTGCAGCCATGGAAGGAGACTTATTGGAGAAATGATACTTGTTTTCTTTCTTTTATTTTCTGTTATTGGGGACAAGAGTGGTATTTCTGTTTTTGCTTGGATTGGCTTATAGGGGTATTTTACTACTTTTCTTGTAATTTTTAATTAGGGCATCTTATATGGATTTGTACACAATTTCTATTAAACTTAATGAAGATTTATGAATTGATTTTGACAGATGCTGCTACATTATGTGAAAGGATGAGTTTCTTGGTGTGAAACTTTCATATTTTCGGTTTGGAACCTTGAGGATCACAAGCTGTTGGATCCTTGGTGAGAAACCCTGCTGATCCATGTAAGTATTAACCCTCGTTTTTACTTCTTTTCTCTATTAATGGTGGTAGGATGGTCTGTAGAGGCAGGAAACCAAGCCTTCTTTGAAACCTGAACTATAAACTCATGAAATTGACCATGTTTCTCTCCTACAACTTTCCGTTTAACATATCAGAAGCTTCCTGGTCACAAAATAGCACTCATGTGCTGGAATAAGATCAAAAATATTTTGACAAGTATTAGAAATCGTGCAACCCCTTTTGTGCTAATAAACCTAAGTTGGAATGTCTCATATCTTTCAAATACACATGGCTGTAACACACCCACAGATCTGGATGCTCCATTGTGTCCATGATTCCATCGGCCATGTCTGATTTTCTATGCTTAGTTAACAGTCCATATGGCCAGCCCTTAATTCCATAATATTCTTTAGTTATGATCATTTGGATGGACTGACTTGTCTTCTGATTCATTGCTTATCGATATTCTTGGGCCTTATCAATACTTTTCTGTTCTCATATTGGTTGCTAGACAATCTTAGAAATGCTCCATATTGTTTGTTATCATATTGGCTGTTGGATTGTATTTTCTTTTAGTTATACAGACTCCCATCTAGATCGTTGATGTTAGCTTTCAAATTCTGAAATAGGGTATTGTATGTGCTATTGATAAAATTTGTTTTGACTACTTTATGGTGATGCAGACATTGTCAAAAGACTTATGTATGTGTCTCCTCACAAGAGGGCCAAATTCAAGAAAAAAGAAGATTCTTGGAAGATTACTTCAGTTCAAGTAGTTTAGGGATTTTTAGGATTGGTTTATTTGGATTTATTTTATTTTAGGGTTATTTCCATAAAGTTTTAGGGTTATCGGTTTTTTATTTTTGATAAATAATGATTTTATTAAGAAGAAAAGATGGGGGAAAATACAACAACAGAGAGCCAAAAGCCTCAATCCAAGAGATCCGACATTACATTAGAGACATACAAAACTTCCAAATTAACTCACCATTTAGCAATTTCATCAGCTAATGAATTCTAAGATCTTAGCACATGGCGAAGGGAAATTTAAGGGTTGTTTATGAATTTATTTTAGGCATTTTTCCAATGTAACTAAGCCCGAAAGGCTTTGGAAAATAATATTTTAAAATTTTAGAGAAATGATTAAGGGTTTTGTTATAAGGCATTAAATGCCAAAGGTTTAGATACAATTAAGAATTTGATTTAGAGTCAAAATAAGAGTCCTAGTTAAATTAGGAGTCTTGTGGGTCAATAGTATTTAAAGAAAGAGACATTAGGTTGTAATTCAGTTTTTAAGAAAATAAATAAATAAATAATTGGTTTTTGAGTCCCACGAATGGTTCAAAAATTCGGATCAGCGGAACAGATTGTCCAGACCCAAAACCGATCCGGATCGGATCGGATCAGCAATCCACTTGTGGATCGTTTGGTTCGAACCCGATCCAAAGTCTAAAAAATCTGGCAAAAAAAAATCCTAAAAATCCATAAATTCTTATAATGTTTTTAATGAAAAGTTTGACTAAAAAAAAACTTCATTTTAGGTATATTAGGTGCATCATACATGAATAAACACTATTACGAGCATGTGTATTTATAAAGATCACAATTGAACATTTCATAACCAAACATCCAGTATGATTACTTCTAGTGCAAAAAAACCAAACCATATACAAATACAATAACATATAAATAATGATGAACATAATTG
>JAOXJP010267691.1:0-20435 GCA_025762735.1 Platanus orientalis | reverse complement strand
GACTCGATTTGGTTCGGTGCGTGTGTGTGTTTTAATATACGCCTGACCCATGTTGGCTAGGTCCTCCCCCATCCACAAAACAGCGGTGCCCCTTGGGGCCTAAACTTATGTTCAACATTAGTATATATGAATACACAAAGTTTTATGGTTTAGTCCATGTGGGACTTCAAATTTCACACTTTTACCAGTTTTACTAGTGATCGACTAGGCACTTTTTGAGACAATTTCTCATTCACCCATTAATGGTTTTGAGCATCCAACTATACAACATTATTCTCCTCATTGAGGTGAACATGAAACCATGTGGACCTGCCTCAAACAACTTGTGGGTCTCACTTTTATTTTGTCTCAAATATGCTCACCCAGTCAGATTTTCAATTTGGGCACACAAAATCTGGGTGTTTCAAAACCGTTTTCTAACACTTATTTTAAAATTGAGAAGAACCTGGTCATGACTTCCAAGTTGGTGACTAACGTTAACTTGGTCAAGGAACTGATGACCTCTTGTGGTGCTCAAAACCTAGGAGATTGTTACTTTGTAAGGCTGGTCTAATTTGACTTGTGAGGACAACCTGTTGACAAGTGAGGATAGTCCACACCCTGCTACGATAGTGAGCTATTAACATCCAATTAAGAGAGAGAGAGAGATAAAGATTGGGCTCTCAAATGATTGACGATTGAACATCAGTCACAGATGGTTCAAACCCCTTTATAAAGGAATGTGAATGAGACATAATCGGGTGTGGCTAATGAAGTCTAGCTAGTGAACCAGAGCAAGGGAGAAGAGAGAAGAAAGAGGAGGTTGTATATATGTGTGCATACCGGAGTTGAGGAATTTTGAAGAAAGGCAAGCACTCACACTACCCTAAAAGAAGGAGGTTGCACATCTTTGCGTATATATAAGAGTTGAGGAACTTTGAAGAAAGGCATGCAATCCTATTGCCGTGGAGTCACACCCGAGCTCCATTCTCTCTATATTCTTTCTTTTGCTCTAAGGAATACCAATGACCAAATCTTGGTATGCTCAACTTTCTTGAACCGACTACCAAACTCTTTAAGAGACTTATTGCTTGGTTCTTGAACGATACTCTCTATGGTTGGCACTCTCACTTGTGACCGTGGATGAGTTCCCTCTTGAAGATCAATGCTTTCATCTATGAAAGATTACTCTCATCTTCTTTTGATGATTGCTTATTCATTTAAATGAACTCACAAAGGCATTACGTTGTTAGATTTTTTTGAGGAAATAAAATAAAATCCTAAGCTAATAAATTTTGAAAACCCTAACTTAAATATGGTCATGAGTAACTTGTGAGGTTCATTTGTCTCTAAGGGCCTGTGCAAGTCCATAGAAAGACAAGTGTTCTACCCATGCTAGATTGTATCTTGGAGTTAGCTTGGTCATAATCCCTTACACAATGATGGGAGGCCTCAACTACCTTCAAGAAACATGGTAATGATACCTTCTAGCTTTGGATGAATTTTTTTTTTTTAATTCAGAGGTTGAAGATGATTTGTAAATTCACAATTGAAAATGTGTTCATGATTGAATCATAGTCTGCAACTAACCTGTTTGTGACTAAATAGTACTCACGACTGTATAGTGAACTTAAATAAACCATAGTCCGCGACTAGACAAGTGTTTCATGATTGAATGGTGAATCATGATTAAACTGGATTCTTGCCAATTGGATGTTCGTGGATGACCCAAAATCTTTATATATGAATTAATTAAATTAAAATTTTAATTTTTAATTCTTCATCAAATCTAACAATTTGAAGGTATATCCAACTCCCATGGTAAAATCGAACCTATGATAGTTCAACTATTAATGAGTTAACTCGATTTGATGGGGATTAGTGTAAGGTGACAACAAAATATAAATTTCTATTTGAGTGTCTACAAGTCAATATTAATCGGCTTATGATTAAAAAAAAATCTATTACGAAAAAACGTCGTTATACCGCTCACATGAAAAACTACAAGCCCACACATATTGATGCACACTCGGGTTGTAATATGGGAATTACATTGAGCCTTCGAGAGACATAGCCCCTCATGAATAATGTTGCGAGTATGATTCATTGAGGATATTTTTAGGATGCTAATATGGAACGAATTGCTCCATAGATGGTTCTTGACCATGAGTCTAAGAAACAAGAATATGCCATGTGTGTTTGGTTTTCTATGAGAAAAGTTAGACTGTTAGGGTCCATGATGTTAGGTCCACTTGTATTGTCAATTCTATGCCAAGTTTAGATGAGTTGTAGTAGGCTATTGGTCTATATAACCTAGTCATCAAAGTGTGAAGATTTAAGGACCAAGCACGAGCAATTTTAAAAAACAACATCAACTCAAGAATTAAAGTTCTGTAAGCTACTCAAGTCCATTCATTAAAATAACTTTAGGAAATGCACTGATATCAAGCACTCTATGCCAAAATAGGTAAAATGACAAGTTGGGCTTGTCTAACAAATATGTGTGCTCAAGAATGCTTTTATTGCACCATGGTGAGACCTAAAATGAATTTAAAGATCAATATACCATAGGAGTAATCTCGAGCCACAACCTAAGTTCAGACAAACAACTAAAGAAACAGAAAAAGTCCAAAAAGTCTGACTAGATAGTTCGAGCGCTCGTATCTGTCTTTAAGCGCTAGAATAGGTTCGAACACTTGAAGATACATCCAAGTGCTTAAACTTGCTCAGGAAAATCCAACCAGCGACTGAATTTTCCTCGATCCCTTGAAGGGGTATTTGAGCACTCGAATAGCCCTTCCGAGAGCTCAAAGAGCCCTTCTGAATGCTCGAAGATCCCTAAATTTAGAATGTTTTTTAATTCAAAATCAATAACAATTTAATTTTTAATAACTATTAAAGAGCTATTGGAGCTTGAAAAAGATTGTATTTTGCCTTGTAAATAAAGGACTAAAACCTTAATACAATATATGAATGAAGATGAATCATTGAATATCAAAAGAAAGAGTTCTTAAAAGGGGTAAAGAAAAATTCTGGACGGTTTAAAGCTTGAAAAAGCCTTCTCCATGCTGAGATATTGATCTATCTATATATAAGAAAATTCTCACACAATTAAGAGTTGTTCCTATTGGCAAATCTACACTACCAAATTGTGTTAGTAAGAAAAGACTCCTGCCTTGAGTCTTCTGAGAGCAACAAAGTTTTCATGCTTATTCTAGCTTGAAAATCTCTTGCAACCAATTGCTATAGTTATATAAGCCTATCAAGAGGTTTGAGCACTACTATCAATACAATATTCTTCAAATCATCCTTCCGCTGGAGACACCAGAAGTAGAGTCCATCAGAGACATTGGACTAAAGCACTTGTCGGAGACATCGGGTGCAGATCATTCCTTCATTGGAGACACTAAAGAAAGTTGAGTAAGGTTTTTTATTTACTTTTGTAATAACGTTATACTATTAATAGAAAACCATCGGAGCTATGTGAGAGAGCTATTAGATAGTGGGCGTACGCCGGAGTGTTGAACCACTATAAATCTGTGTGCCTTTGTGTTAATTGCTTATTTGCTATCTTGTGTTTATATTTGCATCATTTTCATTAGTTGCTCAACACATGTATTAAAGATATCTAAGGCTGGGAATAATAATAAAAAGAATCATTCAAACAACCTTAGGGAACTTATCAGCCCATCTTCCGCTCTGCTATAGGTAACACTATATTGCATGACGGAAAACAATGGTCTATGATAAATTCATAACACTAGATTTCTTGTGTATACAATTCTACTTCATGTTTTAAACAAGTTTAAGTAAATCTAAAAGAAAGTCTTAACAAAAAATCAAGAAAGTTTAAATAGATTTGTAAATTCTATTCCCCCCTCTAGGATTAATTGGGATTGAAACTTTACACGATAATGTCTTGAAGACAATATGCTCACTGATGAGCTAGATGTAACTTTCCACTAAAAACTAAGAAATGTCCATGATAGGCTGGTAAGTGATATGGTCATGCCATACTTAAAACAAATAGCCTAATTTGAAAACACACTATATTTGGACTGTGCCATAGCATGAGATGAGACAGAATTGGTGTCATTCTCAAGGCCCAATATTGATTTATAAGTTTAAACATAACTTGTCACATATATAAAGTCATTGAACACTTAGAAAGTGATGTGAAACCCTCTTAACGAGGATGGAAGGTCAATCAAACCTTTATGGTTGTAGGATGCCATGCATCATGGCTTGTGCCGGTCATCTCTAAGAGAATGAGGACAAACCTTTTGGCATGAAGTTTGAGATGAGTGAACTGTAATCAAGACAAGTGTGGTTTGTCATTTGTAAAATGATAAGAATGTATTTTACCCCACAACTTAGAAGAACATCGAGACATGGTCTATAATGATTCTCTCTTTAAGGTTGTCATATTCTAAGCAATCCATACAAGACTGATCACCCTCACGAAGTCTTAGATGTCACTGACATCAAAGAGATCCCATATAAAGTGCTCTATTAATGCAAGTTCAGACTCAAGATTGTGCTTGAATTCGATAAGTGGATATTGACCAAATCTAGTGAGTTCATTGATTAGAGATTCATCGTGTCTGATTCTGTCAAATTAATGCAAATCAACTAGGGACATGAAGGATAATTAAATATATGAGAATTTTGAGATTAATGAAAATCTCAATGAATTATCAAGAGATAATTTAATATAAAGGAGAAATTTAAAACTTTCATGACTCGATTTTAAGATCGTTGTATCTAATCAAGAATCTGTCTCATGAACTTAATAAATTTGAAAATAAAACAAAATTAATGTGCTACCTTTAACACTCCACTCTGGATGGAACAATATGGAGGTTATACTACATAATGACATAATGGTGAATGCGATGAAAGGAGTTCAAAATAATTCACATATGTATAATAATAAATCTTATTTTCTACATAGAGTTAAATCAAGTTCTTATTATATTGGTGAAACTCCATGAGAGATTCTCACATTGATGGGAAGGAAATTCAAATATGAATTAAATTTAAAAAGACATTCCTCCATTGTGTAAAGGAACTGATTGTGTAATTTAGATACCGGACAATGTAAAAAGTACAAATTAAAATCTGTACATTATTACCATTCACATGGAGACTAAGCCCATGTGAGATGAATTTCATTCATCAGAAGCTTATTAATGGTTTGGGATAAATGTGACTATACCCAAGAACCCAAAGGTGCATGAGGTTTTATTGAAGTTAAACATTAGAAGAATGCCAAGACATTTAAATCAATTGAAATTGATTCTAACAATTCAAATTGTTTGGCAAAAGGAGATTCATATACCTACCGAGCAATCACTTAGTGGGATGTAGTAATCCTTTGGATGTATACGGTAGATGATAAGTTGTACTTGATGAACTAAGTGTTGGAGATCTTCTTTAAGGGCAAACCAATTGAATGAAAGTAAGTGTTCATATGAAACTCAATTTAAATAGAGTAAATGAGAAGCGTGTTCTCATTATGCTCAATTAGTTACCATAGGGTATATAACTTGTTAAGAGATTGGTTCTGTTACCTTTGGCCTTATAGTTAAACACCATTTGAATGGTGATGGCCTAGAGACATGAAATGTCTTGATTTTAAATCAAGTAAATGCAAAATGCTCTCTTGAAAGGATAGTAATGAACAAAATCAATATGCAATAGACTGAAAGTAGATCATGCCAATAATATATGAAGTGTGAAATTAATAAGATCCTCACAAGGATCAATGTGACATCCTAACCTGGCACGATGAACTACATGGAAGTCTTGTTGAAAATGGCCTTAAAACCATTAATTGAATATGTGTGTTCACTATAAGACCAACAATGAGATGCATGTGATGCAATTTAATGATAGTGTATCCTCCATGAGTGACGTGAAAGGCATTGAAAATTGCAGAAATAATTCAGAGGGTCAACTTGTCTATGAAGATAAAAGGAATTGTAGCAATAGTTCAAGCATACATTATGGAAACTCTTGGTAGGTATGGTGTGTTCTACATGTTTCGACAATTATTCCAATGTATGCCGGCAGCTGATGATAATGTTACACTAGCCTTGAGCTAAAGTCAAAAGTAAATCAACTATGAGCTGATCATAAGTGAATACCAACTATGAGCTGACACCACAAGAGTCTTTAACTGAGTTTAATGACTAATGTGTATAGTATATCATAATACTTAGATAGAGCAAGATGCTTTACACATTCTATGATATATATCATATTTGTGATTGACATGAAAAGCAACTACTAAGTCATTGCACTAGGGAAATAGATATAAATCATTAAATTGCTAAATCTATGGTTGTTCAATATGCACAAAATTCTATGAACCATGAAGTCCATCCAAGATAAATTTTTTGGTATCCAATACCAAACAAAGCTACTTTTATGAATTCAAGTATGCTAGATGAAGCTCTGTGAAATCCAGATGAACAGAACTTGTAGCCAAGTGGCAATAACCACTTGAGGAGGCCTTCAAAGGCTATAATCACTTGAGATGATCGAGGTGTATAATGTCTGAGGAAGATAAGTGTCTAACACAACAAACATCATATCTGAAACACGTGATGAGCTTTCCAAGAGAAATGTTTAAATAACAACTCTATGAAGAATTTTATACATGAATGTCTGAAGCACATGAAAAGTAATCTAGGTCAATGTACATAAATGAAACTTAAATGTAAAATCTAGGTCCACGATCATAAAGGCCACTAGCAATAAATATCCAGATCATATACTTGAAGGTTCAAGTGATGTACCTAATGCGTGGAATATAATAATCTTGAGTTTTTAAATATCGAGAATACATGCATGTTAAAGTAGTTTGTACACAAATGGATAAGTGAGCTTCTAAACATGTAAGGCCAATGAGATGGCTAACCCAAGAATCAAAAGGTTCAATTGGAGCCAAAACCTCTAGTACATCAATGGGGCAAGACTGATAAGCCTTTAAGGTGTATCTAGTGGATATCCAACTTGGATGTCCAAGGTTTAATGGGAAACCAACTTGGCTATTGTAGGTTCAATGGGAAAGCAACCATATATAACCCACTTGTAAGCACAATTTCAATCGATGAAATTTATCCCTTCCTATGGTGATCCTATAGATGGTTATTCATCTAGATGATGATTGAGATGTCCACAAAAGGTTGTACCTATAGAATATATACTTATTACATATGGATGTTTACCTATAGATGATGAACATTCAGAAAATTAAGTTCTCTTCATGAGTTATATAGATTCAAATTAGATTGGAGGAGATGTTTTCTCTTGATAGATACTCACCTATTTGAGTGTGGAAAGTAGTATCTTCCTATGAGATCTAGGCTATCTCTAGAGCACTTAGCAAATTGGGATAATGTGTAAACCTTTAAAGTGCTTATCTAATGTGTGAACGAGCAAAATCTCACTAATGAAGGACTGTGCGTGTGATAAGTTGGTTTGTTAATGAGACCAATTCAAGGTTTAATCCATTGAGTTTTAAACGAATTTCAACTAGTTTGCACTATGTAGGTTCAAGGTTGGCACCACCTATACTTATGTGTGGCGACTTATCTCAATACTCATTAGATACATGTTTTCAAAATTTTAAAATAAGTGTGGGATTGCTGAACGTATTTTAAAATTTAGGAGATCTTGTTCTCAAATGAGAGTTGTAAATGGGAATTGTGAATGTCATTCATGACTTCAAAGTTGAAAACTAATGTTAAATTGGTTAATGAACTGTTGACCTTTCTACAATGCTTAGAACCTAAGAGATTGTTCCCTTGTAAGGCTGATCTGATTTGACTTGTGAGTAGAGACTGTTGACAAGAGAGCTTATGACCTACTATGATAGTGCGATCTCAACACCCACCTAAGAGAGAGAGAGAGAGAGAGAGAGAGAGAGAGAGAGAGAGAGAGAGAGAGAGAGAGCTTAGTCACTCAAATGGTTGGTGGTTGAACATCAGTTGTGAATGGTTCAAACCCCTTTTTAAGGGAATGTGAATAAGATGAAATCACATGTGGCTGATGAAGTCTAACTAGTGAACTAGAGCAAAGGAGAAGAGAGAAGAAAGAGCAATTTGTATACCTCCGTGTGTATTATAGAGTTAAGGAACTCTAAAGAGAGGTAAGAATTCATATTTCCCTAAAAGGAGGTTGCACACCTTTGTGTGTATACCAAAGTTGAGGAACTCTAAAGAAAGGCATGTGATCCCGCTACCCTAGAGGCTCACCTGAGCTCCATTCTCTCTATCTTCCTTCTTTTGCTATGAGGAACACCGATGACCAAATCTCGGCGTGCTTCAACTTTCTTAAATTAGCTACCAATCTCTTTAGGAAACTAATTGTTTGGTTCTTGAATGATACTCTCAATGGTTGAAACTCTCACTTATGAGAGATCACTTAAGACTGTGGACGAGTTCCCTCTTGAAGATTAGTGTTCTCATCTATGAGAGATTATCCTTATCTTCTTGAGATGATTTCTTATTCATTTAAACAAACTAGCAAAGATTGTATCCTATGAGGTTTGTTTGTTTTTTCCAGATTAGGCAAGTCCTTAGAGAGATAAGGGTTCTACCTATGTTAGATTGTATCTTGGGGTTAGCTTGGCAATGATCCTTTGCACAATGATGGGAGGCCTCAATTACCTTAAAGAAATGTGATAATGACACGTTCTAACATCGAATGATTTGGCCTAATCTAGAGGTTGAAGATGACTTATAAATTTGCAATTGAATAAATGGTTGCATCTGAATAGTACTTGCAACTGAACTTTGTACCATGATTGTATAGCACACCGTGACTAAACTGTAGTCTGCAACTGGACAAGTGATTCACAAATAACAAGTGCCTCATGATTGAACTTATCATTCACAACTGAATGGTGAATCACGACTAAATTGGATTCTCACGAATTGGATATTTGTGAATGACCTAAAAACTTGATATATGAATTAATCAAATTTAAATGTTAAATTTTAATCCCTCATCAAATCTAACATCAATGACTTATGTTATCATTCATATTTTGGTGATGAATGAAAATCAATCTATTTTCATTGGACTCTTATGCACTCAGGTACAACCAAATGCAGGCTTATTTACTTTTGATAAATGACTAATGGTTTAATTTGTGTATAAAGTAGAAAATAATTTTTATCTTGTATTTATACTCAATATCAATCATTTATTGATATTTTCGTGTTTAATAATTGCATATAAATTCAAACATTTAGTATGAAAAAACCTACAGGCAATGGTGAGTGCAGATCATAGATATGTTGGGCCCAAGTAAATATAACTTGGGTATAAGTCATATGAATTAGCACCCTAGCCATATGAACCTATGGGTATTACACCTAGGGAAGGGATAAGGGTCGGTCAGGAATCCAAAGATCTGCTACAACAAAGCATTGTATTGCATGAACAAAAAAACACAAAAAGACAAAAAAAACATTTTTTTTTGTTCTTGCAGTACGTTACTTTGTTACAACAATCTTTGCCCAAGACAGGTGGCAAGTAATTAAGAAGATGGCACAAGAGTAATAGAAAATCAAACATGTTACCTTTGATGGGTAGGAAGATTTATGATTGGGACAGGAAAAATAGACCTGGAAAGGTATTTTGAATGTTTTTCTCTTCTTGATGGGTAAGAGTTCTGACTTGTTCACCAACACAGTTCAGTAGTGACCATTGATTGTTCATAGCTAACTCTCCGAGGCTAGGTTAAACACAAACACTAGCTTTTTTGTCAACATCGCCTTAAATTGGCTTTCTTTTAATTATGTTTTTCATGAATGACCATCATCTCCTACCATTCTTTTAATTGTGTTTTTCATGAGGGAGAGGCTATTGGCAGCCCCAAAAATCCTCACCACACCCCCAACCTCACCAGCCCCCCATTTTTGCTCACCACACCCTGACCCCTACCTAAAATGCCCTCTAAAACCTAAACCCCCAATTTCTCTCATTTGTCCTCACCACACCACCTCTCTCTTTTTCTCTCTATGTGAAACCAAACCCTCATCTTCTTTATTCTTCCTCCCTTCTCTTCTTCCTCCTTTCTTCCTCTCTTCTTCCTCTTCTTTCTTCTTCCTTTTCTCTTCCTGCTTCCGGCCAGTGCCACCCAACCGTCGGATGATATGCCGCCGCCGCTGCCTCCTCCTCCATAGGTATGTTATTTTCTTGTTTTTTTTTGTTTTTTTTTTCTCTCCCCATTCGGTGGTGCAGGCCCGAGTAGGGATAGTGCTACAGGTCCAAACAACATTGGTTCGAGTATAACTAGTCCTATTCAGACCTGCACCTCTGAATGGGGAGAGAAAAAAAATTGTGTTTTTTTTTATTAAATTTTTTTGTATTTAAACACATTATATTAGTGGTTTGATCACTATTTTTTTAAAAAAAATTGTAGTCTCCATATATGTTGCTAGTACATGCATCATTCACTTTTTTTTCCTTTTTTCTAAGCATTTCACATTTTGTATTTTTCCAAGTTTGATATTATTTTTTGCAATTTTTCTAGCCCTAAATTGGCTATTAAAAGCGATCCAAACCAAATTGACTGATCCAACCCAAATTTGATTCCGGATTGAAGTTGGACATGACCGATCCTGAATTTGGCAACGATCCAAACCATGACCTCCCCCAATCAAATACTATCTTATAATTCTTACCAATTTTCCCAACTAGATCCCAAAATGATTTCTATCTAGGATTTCCCCTAAAAGATATTTTGAGACACTTAAGGGGCCATTCGTCAACATCAAAACTAATAAAGGAATAATTTAAATAATTGTTTTCAATCATTAAGTCTTAACCAAACACAAAAAAAAAAGAAGATTAATGAATTATGTGAATGCCCTTGACATAAGGCATGTGCTTACTCTAATGCATGAGCCTCTATGAGTTTATGAATGTGTATCAAAGTGTAAAATGTTGGTCATACCCCTTTCACAAGATAGCACATACTTTTGAGGATTTAGTTGTACTCTAGAGATTGGATGAGTCTGATCATTTGATTAGGTTCTATTAAATTTTGTTGATGCTATGGGCAGTACCTAGTCGTTATAGATTCTACATCTAAGTGGAAGCAAGGGCTTAATAGTTTTCTTATGTATTGTTTGAAATTTTGTATTAGAAACATCCTTCCCCACATTATAAAACTATTTTGGGTTTTAGGTTCTTTACATTGTTGTTTGGGCTAACCTCTTTCTCTCTTTTTTAACCTCTTTTATTGACACTTGGAATTTCTTATTGACAAATCATTGTCCCAATCTAATGGGGTTGGTTGTTTCTATCTTTTTCTGACAGTTAATTCGGTTTGTAACAGATATGGATGACGGTACTTCTTATACATCTTGTGTACCACTAACGGCATCGGCCAGAAAAAATCATGGTGCCCACAGGTTGAGAGTGTCCACTGATTTGTCAGAAGCATCAGTGTCTCGTCTAGTAGTGACAACTTGGAGTATTTACTCGTAGAGGAGGCTGAGGCTAAGGAGGCTCCTATTCTTGGAGCTCCTGAAGACCCTTTGTTATTATTGAGCTTCAAGACACACGTTGCTGCAATAATCTGGCGACAACAGGTATTGCAAATTGATTATTTTCATGTATTATTGTTATTAACATTGTTTGTTTTGTTTTGATTGCAGGAGCAAGAACTGCTTAGATGCTTATCTCACAACCAAAAGATAAAGGAGTGGGTGTTTGAGAGATTTAATCCTCTCAATGAGATGTTCCAACTAATGATCGGTGTTTCCGGCCTGTACCCCTTGGTCACAGCATCCTACAAGTTTGTGAACAAGGTAGTGGTCTTAGTGTTTATGGAGAGATAGTATCCAGAGACTAATACTTTCTACATGTTGTTCGGAGAGATGACCATTACCTTGGACGACGTCACATGCCTACTTGTGATTTTGGTTGTTGGACGAGTTGTCTCCATTTCTGAGGAGAAGCTATCATTGGATGATACAGTCACCTTAGTGTCTGTCCAGTTCAGAGTGTCAGCCCATGATGCGAGGGAAGAGCTTAAAGCCATTCGGGGTACGTCTATGCGATTGGAGTGGCTAAGGACTATGTTTATGAATGTACATGATGAATCTGATCTGGCTTGAATTAAGTGTGTAGCCAAGTCTTACTTGTTATTTTTATTGGGTTGTACGTTATTCGTTGACAAATCTTCTATGCGTGTGACGGTTGTGTATCTAAAGCTACTGAAAAATTAGTGGGAAGTGCGGGACTATGCGTAGGGTACTATAGCCCTAGCCTATCTATACTGTTAGCTAGGATCTGCAAGTCGAGTGGATGTAAAATAGATGGCAAGGTACATCACACTGCTTGTGGATTGGGTTTATGAGCATTTTCCCTACTTCATACCTAATTACAACCTAGTATACAAGGAAAATGAGCCACGGGTCTACAGATGGAGTTTGCGGAAAAAGACTAGGCCACTTGGAGAGAACTTGCACGTCATACGAGAAACACTTAACGCATTAAGCGTTAATGAGGTATTACATTAAACATACATTTATTTACGTCAATTACGTAGATCTTTCTTTAGATTATATAGATTTAATTATTACCTTGATTACTTAATTGACATTTATTTGAACTTATTTTTGCAGGTGTGATGGACTCCATATGAGGACCCTGACTTCCGAGCGCAATATTCATTTATTGATATTACATTCTATCATGGCATGATGAAGTGCCTTGATGTGGTCGTGTGTTGCGTCAGTTCGGTCGGATCCAATAATTCATTTCCCTCCATTGGCCCATTGGAAATGTTTGCGTAGTGCCTATCTCAATCAATATCGGGTGGATTATCCGTACATTGTTAAGTTTTGGGAAAGTTGGGATAATCATATGCTCAGCAATAGGATGCGATCATGTGAAGTTGCATTTCCTGGAGAATGTACCTCAGAGTACATGCATTGGTATTCAAGTGTGTCCAACCCGTATATGCAGAACCTTGAGTTTCGTTCCACATATGATGCCGGATAGTCCTCATACACTAGCGCACCCTCGATGTCAGATGATCCACGTTTACTTGGTGCATTTGGGCTTTTAGAACCTATCGTCAAATGTGGTGCTAGTTCTACACCTCTAAATGATATATTTCATGTGATTAAGGAGTCTGTACACCTGCTTTGTGGCATGAAATTAGATTCACCCGCTACTTTCCAAGATACAACTGCTCCAGCTGCTTCTGATATGCACATTTACGTACTTTCTTCCACAAGTGTTGTAACTCCAGAAATTAGAAATGAGCGAAAGAGAGAGAGAGAGAGACATATGTAAACAAAAACTTTTTACCAATGAAGATACATTTTTTCCCGCACTTTCATGTATTTTGTTTCTTAACATTATGACTTCCTATTACATCTTTATTTACTTTGAATTCGTTATTAGATGAGATTATAACATCCTCTTTTGATATTCTCTAATTATGGATAGTTTAATGTTGATGAATTTGATCCTAATTATCATTAGTTAATAGCTTATGTGATAGCCATCACCTTAAAAGTATAAAAATTAGGAAGTCTAGAGCCATGAGGCTCTTTTTATGCAATACCAATCCTCCAGACAATAACTTGATTTCTTAAATGTGATGGGATTTAGTCAAGCCAATTGGACCTTTTTGAAGCTCTTAACATAATAGAGTTTAGAATAAGAAGAAAGACAAAAAGGAAGAAAGTAGACTAAGAAGAAGAAGAGAGTAAGCAAAATTAGAGAAGAAGATCTTAAAATAGAAGGAAGACAGAGAATAGAAGAGAAATAGGGAACACAGTCCCAACCGTGAGTTACAAAACCCTCAAACTTTAATTTCAAACTTCAATGATTCAATACATGTCGACCCTCCTCTATTAAAGACTCAAAACATAAAAATAAGAAGTTTCTCAAAATAGAAACCCATCCCTACTTGGACTCCTAACATAAGACTTTCCTATTAATACTTTTTAAAAACAAAACATACTAAAACTTAGTTTTAAAATAAATTGTTGACCTGCCCTTCTAGGAACCTTATTTTGACCTTTTTACCCAACCAAAAAGTCCCATTAATGATGTAGGAGACCAAATCTGGGTCTATTCGGGGTTTGGGTCTGTTCAAACTTTGGTTGGCTCAGTTGCTTCAGAGCTTTAAATGGGTTTCTGCTGCTAATGGTGTTGACCTGTTTGAGTGCTTGAAACTATCTCTTGAGATGAAGAATCCTTTGGTCTGTGGAGCTGTTCCAAGGCTTGCTTGAAGTCTCTACTACTTGGTGCGGGGTTGGCTTGGGGGATAAATCGGCTTGCTTGAAACTAAGGTCTAGCTATATTTCCTTTCCTTTTAGGGTTTTTTTGTTGTTGTAAAGGTGTATGCCCCCATAAACTTTGATATATCTTGGCTAGGTTTTGAATGTATGATAGTAAAAAAAGAATCCTCATATAGTGTCAACACCTAAATTTTGACTCGGGTCATTTGATGGCATAAGGGCAACATAACAACATTTAGCCATCAAGACTCTAAGCACCCATGGCTTAGGAAGAGCAAACCTAGACTCTAGGAGGTTAGGCATCCATAAAGAAGTCTTTCCGGATATTTCAGCAGTGAATGAATCAATCATAATACCTCATTATAGTCAAAATACACCATTTTAGGTCAAATCCTAATCTTCCACAAAAGCATCAACAGGACTTTGAGGGTCCACATTTAGGAGCCCCATCCATGTTATCTATAACTTTTCCTGCCTCAACAAAGCAACATAAGTAAAAAAATTACCATTTTTCCATTTTACCTTCAAAAACCCATAACTCATTATCTACTACTCAGATCACTAAATTTTCTCTCACCTATATAAGCCTTCTTGTCATGAAGCATCACAGGCAAAGTAGCCTCATTTTCACATTTTTTGCCCTTGTAGGCAGAAAATTACCATTATACTCTTTTGCCTTCAGAATTTACCCCTGGACCCTCGAAAGACCCCTGAAGCTTCTCCCTTTACCTAAATGATGTCATGTCAGTTCCTATAATTCAAAGACTCAAGATTCCAATACTTTGTGGCCCATCGGTTTTCCACAATGGGCTTCACTCATTCACAAAACCTGTTATACCCAAGATACAACATTTTATAGGTTTATTGCATCATAGGTCTGTATTTAAATTCATTCTAAAACCTAATTTTGACCACGCTAGTGTGACCTGAATGGCCGAAAAACCTAAAAACCACTGTCTGTTTGCAACCAACAGAGTTTGAAAAGTCAAAAAGCAAACTCGGACAGAATCACTTGTATCTATGAGATTCCTATTTTCTTCGGAAAGACGACTTTTTATGTTTCTCCCTACACACATGTTTGATTAATTTACTGTTTGCGGCAATACCTCCCATGATCCAACCCACATATATTCTTTGAAGATTTTGGTAAATAATTTTACCATTTTACACTTCTTACAGTTCAATGAAGCTTTTTCCAAATTTATAAAAAATTGGACTTTTGAGGGTTTGTGGATATCGGATCGTGAATCCGGTTGACCAGTGTGTCCGCAAGGACCAAGTAGAAAAAAAATAAAAAAATGGATGTGGACCTTTTTGTTGGACTCTTTATTTACTGCATCATTTATACAAATCCCAAAATCCTGCATCATTAATTCAAACTCTTTTTCAAGATTACTGCATCATAAACCTACCACTCTCTCATTGGTCCATGTCATCAATCCATGCCCATTAGCACACCCTTATCTTCACCCTCCATCTCAGATCCTAGACTTAATCACAGCCCTTCATTCAGCCACCTCACCTTAGCACAAAATGCTTGAACCTTAGACACAAATTTTTGGCTAAATCTTAGCCCTACACTCAACAACCCTAAAGCTAACCCCCACCCTTCATCTTAGGTTAAACTCTAGCCACATATTACAACCCTTTGGAGGCTATAAATACCCTAAATTCGTGCTAAGGGGGTTGGTCACAAAAAACCCCAACTCCAAAGGAGAGAGGAAGAAGAAAAAGGAAAAGAAATGATTGCTTCAACCCTAGGTTACTTGGACCCAAGGTAAGCCTAAACCTGCGTTCAATTCATTCCCCCCCTTGATCATATATCAAATTTACATATTGTTATGCTGTCCAATTCATGCTAGAGCATTGTTCTAATTCGGGTTACATAGTAGAGGCTCAACAACCTTTACTTGCTTTCATTTTTTACCCCTTTCCATGTTGATTTTTGTATGATTTTTGTAGAGGGATTCCTGAGCCCAAATTTGACAGTGTTAGACTAGACATATACATGATATGTTGTATTTAATTTCATAAATTTAGGAGCTGTGGAAGGCTTCAAGATGGCTCCCCAAACAGATCCCAAAAACTGGGTCTTTTGAGACCTAGTTTTGATGAATATTTGGGGATTTTTTTTTGAATTTTGTATGATTGATATGAAGCCCAATATTTTATATGATGTTCATATATATAATTCCTACTATCATGCCAAATTTTAGAATTTTTAAACACCCCTAAGGGGTCCAAATGGCAGGAATAAGGTTGTTGGATTTTCAGTCCAGGCCTAACGCTTGTTTTTTAAGGGAATTAAAAAATAGGCATTGGACAAACAGGCATCTGATGCACAAACAAGCGTTAGACAAGTATTGGCATATTTATATGGTTGGAAAAATCTCTCTCATAGCCTTCTAAATTGACCAACCACACTCAAATCAGAATTTTGTGGAGAGAGATATGCCCTCCAGAGTACAAACTGTCCAAACCCAAAGCTTGTTTTTTAATCTGTTAAAAAAATAAGCGTTGACAGCATAAATAGACGTCAGATGCACAAACAAGTGTTAGACAAGCATAAGCTTATTATATATGGTTGAAATGATCTCTCTCTCATATTTTCAAATTGACCAACCACACTCAAATTAGAATTTTGTGGAGAGAGATATGCCCTCTAGAGTATAGACTATCCAAACCCAATGCCTATTTTTTAATCTGTTAAAAAATAGGGGTTGACAACATAAACATGCGTTAGATTAAAAAATAGGCGTTAGGAAAATATAAGCTTATCATATATGGTTGTAAAGATCTCTCTCTCAGCTTTCTAAATTGACCAACCACATTCAATTTAGAATTTTGTGGACAGAGATATGCCCTCTGGAGTACAAAGTGTCCAAACCTAACACCTGTTTTTTAATCAGTTAAAATTCAGGTGTTGACTAGAAATATAAGCGTTGAAAAAATTCATGTGTTAGGATCTAGGACTCACCTCAGTGAACCCTAACCTTCTCTAAAGCCTATACAAAGGCAACTGACATTTTGGAATTCATCCATGTGCTTAGGCACCTTTTTGAGACTTGTTTTTAGGCGTTAGGATGAATTTCAAGTGTTAGACTTGTGAAAGTCAAATGAAACCCAGCTTTAAATCAATCCATTCCATAGACATAATTTAAGGATATCTTCACTACAAATGCCTCTTTCAGTTTTCCCAATAATCATAATAAGGCTGACTATATGCTTGTGATCTCTAAGTGTATCAAATACCCGAACTTTACCTAGGAGACAATGCTTGAGTCATGGCTGTCACATTAGTACGACCAGGTCGAGTCAACCTACCAGTTCATTACATTTCAACCCGTCCCGACCTTTTACGGTCTCCACCTTACCTTAGGGTCATGTACTAGTGGTTTGCGACCCAAAACCCCTGAGACTTGGTTATAGCCCAATTAGGTTCTCAAAACCATGTACATTGGTACAATATAGTCCCGACCCCCATTTAACTAACTTGTTTACATTTTACAGTAGTGCAGAGTACTCTATAAGTATACAAATAATCTAACATGAACTTACCTTAAATCACTCTCATAGTTAGACATACTTAACTATCAAGATTGGCACACACAACAAACTCCTAGAACTACATTCAGTTTGATCCCAACAAAACCCTACGAACACCTGAACCACAAGATTGGGTATGTAGGCAACTTGAGACTATGTCTCAGGTGTAACTGCAATGATCACACCACGGGGGTGGTCCAAGACTAATAACTTTACATTTAAGAAGTATGAACTTTAGCATAATTCAAAACATGTATGAATGGGAGAAGCCACCCTAAAAAGGCGGGTATTTGGGGTGCTATCAGCAACCAAATTTTGACTCGGGTCATGTGATGGTATAAGGACAGCATAACAAGTTTTAGATATCAAAACCTTAAGCACCCTCAACTTAGGAAGAGCAAACTTGGACTCTAGAAGGTTAGGCACTCCCAAAGAGGTCTTTTCAGATGTTACAATCATGAATGAATCAGTCAAAGAATCTTATTACAGCCCAAAAAGGCACCATTTCTAGACAAACCATAATCTCTTTCAAAAGCATCAATAGGACTTTGAGGGTCCACATTTTAGAACTCCATTCATGTCATTGGTAAGTTTTCCACCTCCTATAAGCCTTTTTGCATTAAAGCATCATAATTAAAAAAATTACCATTTTACCCTTCTGCCTTCAAAGGCTCAGTACTCATTATCTATCATCCAGATCACTGAATTTCTTTGCCTACATAAGCCTTCTTGTCATGAAGCATCACAAGAAAAGAATTCATATTTTCACCTTTTTCGACTCACGGGCAAAAATTTACCATTTTACCTTTCCTACTCAGAGAATGACCCCTAGACCCTCAAAGGACCCTTGAAGCCTCATCTGTGGTCTAAATGATGTAATTTCAGATCCTGTGCACCCCTAAGCCTCTATTCTCCAAAGGATCCATCACAAGTCAGACATTGCTTAAGAACAACCCCAACTAATCTCTCAATCAGTGAAAATCTTAACCAAGAAATGACTTCTACAAAAACTCTCAGAGATTCATCTGGTCTCCGGATCCAGAAAAGTCAGTGGCCATACCTTGGCCTCGGCCCTAGCTTCAAATCTCCAAGTCTAAGATAAAAGGTTCAAAGTCTTGAACCTCTATAAAATCTTAAATCTTCCGTAAGAGGTCAAAAAGCTATTTTTCCACTTTTTACTCTTTTCAAGCCAGAATGCTCTCCAGGCATCTAAATCCGGATCAGTCGGTGTCCATTTCTTCATAATTGCGAGGCCTTCAAAAATATATCTAAGGATCTAGGGCTTTCATAAAATCCATCTACTAAGATTCTCTCTAATACTCGAGAAAGCATGAAAAATCAGGTCTAAAAATTAGGTGCTTGAACGACTCCTAGGGGCATACCTGAAATCAGAAATTTAGATAGTTAGTGGCCACACCACAGTAAATTTAGAGCCACGAGACTATCAGATCCATGCTAATTTGCAGAAAATCCATAACCCAAGTAATCATTTCTCCCTAAACCCAGAAAAAGCGTGTTTCATCTGTATTTGGCACACAAAATTCTCTTAAGACCTCTACTACACTCAGAATGCAATGAGGTTAGGGCCATTTTCTCAGAATCTTCACTGTTCTCAATAAATCATTTCACAAATCCTTGATTCAGGAAATAATTATCCATTCAATCTCACTTAGCTTTAGGTAGCTACAAAAGCCTAATTCAGTCAAGCGACTCTACTTCGAAAAACTCCTGGCAATTACCCAAGAATCCAGCAGCCAATCTGTCAGCCCCTGTGGCTTTAAGACTACTCAAACTTTGAATCCCCCAAATATGACCCAAGGCGACATTTTGTAGAAGAACCAACAACATCCCCTATACAATTTTGTCAAATAGTTTGAAAATGTTTTTTGACCTAATTTCCTGCTCGGGTACCGTAATCCCTCGCAGTTATAGGCTATGGATCACCTAGACCTAGGAGCATATATCCCTAGGCCACCCTTTGATCAATTTGACCATCTTATCCTTCCACTCTATGTTTGAGAGCCTTTTTGGCTAAAAAAAACCTTGATTTGACCCCCTTAGCCTTTTCATAATTTGGTTCTGATAGAACTAGTGCGACCAGAGCATCTGGGACATCTGAAAATGACACTGACTGGGCCAACTTTCGAGCATAGGAGCCCGGATGGAGTGACAGCAGTGATAAGGTTCAAAAAAGTCCAAAATCTAGATATTATTCAAGATTAGCTAAAGTGAGATATTTTGCATTTAATGAATTATCATCTTTAGTTAATTATGCACAACTCTTGGATTAGAATCTTTGGATTCTCTCTCTTACCCTCCACCTTAGGATCCCCTAGATGGATTTCAAATCCTTAGTGAACCCCCTAGAACCCCCATCAAGCAGCCTAAGATCTACCCTTTAGGTTTGCACCCAATAGAGTTTTGCCGAATGACATCTTCCATGGCACCTCCATTGCTCCCCCTATCTAATCTCATTAGCACACCCCCTATTCAACCATCTATTAGATTAGCCCAAGCCTAATCTGGCCTTTGGACCAGCCATGTCACGCATCCATGTCTCTCCTTCCAAACTAATCCCAACCACACACCCTAAACTAATCTTAGCCCTACACCCCATTTAGGATA